>JABSTR010002788.1:0-46058 GCA_013339765.2 Haemaphysalis longicornis | reverse complement strand
AGCATAAGCAGGTGTCAGCGCCTGTGTGAGCAGAGTGTAGTAGGGGGTTATTGTTCACTTGCCCACAATGAATATTGCTACAGCAAGCCATGGTAATTTCGCACTCCAAGCACGCGAGGAGACTTATGTGGCCGAAGCAGTTTTTTTCGTAGACGTACAGAAAACATCCCGTGGTACGAGAGGCGCGTAAAAATTTCATAATAGTCACGTTTTGAATATAACATACACCTGAGTGTTTAAAAATAGGGACACTGGCCAAGTACAAATTGACGCCATATTACTTGGAAGGGGTGCCGGAGAGTTTAGGTTTATTTAGACAAACGTCATCATGCAGTAGACGCTGCTGCCAACTGAAACGGTGGTGAAGGTTGTTCCGCCTTCTATAGAACGTTTAAGAGTAAGGACCGGATTTCTCTTATTCAAGGATTTTGCAAGGGAAATGTCGCCACGCAGCGAACTCCTCGTTGCAGTGTGGTGGACGTGAGCAACATATTGAGCTTAAATATAATTTTTTGGAAAATCAACAAAGTAAAAAATGAGCACCCCTGTTAGAAATTACGCGTTAGCTTGAAGTGCTGGCCCCTAATTGTCATTCCACATCATTTTCAGGAGAATACCGAAAATTCTGCACTGTCTTGCGTTGAGCGTAGGTCTTCTTGGCTCGAAGCCGATGCTTTACCGTCTATGCCAGACCCGCGTAAATTTTGTGTGAAAAGGTACTGAGCTTAATATGGCGGAGCAAGCATGGCTACAGACGCTACCGCCTCAAGTGCATTGCGAAGAATCAGCGCGAAACTGTTGGTTTCTGAAAATCAATACCTTGGTCTTGGCCTTCACCCTGTTTGATGAAGTAAATTAGGCTTTTGCGATTTATTCCATTGTTCGTGGATATGTGCAGCCAATGTTTTTTTTTTCTTTTTCGCAGCGCAACCGGAACAAAATGTCTACAGTTAGAAATGGGCTGCTCCCGTTCTTGATACAGAGTAATAAAGTGTTTAACTGACCAGTCTAACCATTAGGTTCTTTGTCACAGGTGCTAAAACACGTCAAGACCTACTTTGTATTTTGTATACTTTGAGAAACGCATGCTACCTCTGTGAATTGCGTTACTTGTGGGCTGATATATTTGTTTGGTATAAGTGACTGATTATTCCGTCGTATCTCGTAATAAATTTTATTATTTGCATAATAGACAGGGCTAGTCACAAGCTGCTCCCAATACACCATATGTGCCGCGCACCACTGCTTTTGAAGTGTGTAGTGATTTACAGATCTTAAGCAGCTGAGGCTAAACATTATGAGTTTGTGTACGTCACAAGGAAATATTTTTGACGCGGCATTGCAATGCATTGGCAGAATACTCGACGATCAGCCCCACTACGCTATAGTCGTGAATCCGTACAGCCCTGAAAACCGTACAGCACTCGAAACTACCATTAGGGATGCGAGACCTATCAACAAGTACAAAGGTGTACCATTGCAGCTTTGTGTCATGCTCCAAATTGGCAGTTACGCTGCCCCCTCCGTCTTGCTACAAGGTCAACTGCGCAGGGCCTTAGTCGATTTCATGTGTGAAGGTCCTTTTGTTAGCGTTTACGTTGGATGAGGCCTCTTCCTTTCTAAGGCACAGCAAACATGTGGTGTGATTTTAGTTAACATTTAATCACTGCGTTCCGTCTGCGCAAGAACAATGTCACTACCACCGATTTATAACTGAAGCCATAACAAGTTGAAGTGTTAGTGAGGCAGCTGATGCGGTGAAACGAGTTATCCCTCAGACACTTTGCTGACAGATCTTTAATGGTGGAGTGAAAATAAGTTATCCTTTTATAGAAAGGTCCACATAAATGGCAGCTTCTTGGGGTGAGAAAACTAACTTGCTGGTACTTTCGCTCATGATCAATGTTTTTTTCTTCAAGGAGATAACAGGTCAACTAGTGCACCCTTAGATTTCTCACTTTGGCGCCTCCTTCTGAATTTGCGTAAAATATTACCTGTTCTTATTGGCGAAGCAGAAAAAGTGCTATCATATGTTGCCGTCGTCTGAGTTTTGAACCATGATTACGTTGGATTGTTTGCCCAGTTTACCTGAAGATTTAAAAATGGGCAGAAAGTTTCGGTTGCAATCAACTGGGAGAATAGGTTTTCGCAGCCTGATATTTCTTATCCTGTTTACTTTGTCTGATTGGTAGAAACGAATACTCCCATAGAATCCAGTTATTAAGATTCTAGTGTGCCCACGACCCGGCTGATGTGAGAACCCAGAGTTGGACACGCGAAAGTCCGGTTGGAATTGCGGGAAGTTGTGCAGGCTCTTTCAGGCAAATACCATACGCATACAAAGTCTTGGCCGAAGGGAATAAAAGCGGCAGTCTGAGCAGCGCAGTTAGTCCCCTGCACATGGCAGACATTCAGGCAGTAGGTCACAAAGTGGACTTGTCCCGAAGAGTAGTGTTTAGCAGAGTAGCAGTAGCAGATTATAAGACGTTGCGCATCCATCTGAGCTCCGGCGCTTGTTCGGGTAAATAGCCCAGCCGCTGCAGGAAGTTACAAGACTGGCAGTGAGATCTAAAGCGTAGAAAGGTAGCTCTGCAACAAAACCTTGTCTGCTCCTTTTTAGTGCGTGTTACGTACATGTCGACAGAGTGGACCACACGTGTACGCACATGCTCACAGACTCTAGCACATTCAAGCCCACATAAACACTCGCACACGCTCATTTATATCCCCGGAAATGTACCACTACGGACTAAGAATAAACTTGAGGTCTGCAGGCGCACATCATCCATCTATCTGTCTGTCGCTCGTACTCTTTTTTTATCTCACTATGCCGAAGTTGAACGTCTTAGAGATTACGCATTGGGTGTACGTGAGACACGTTCTCGTGAATTGTAAGGGCTGCGTCATTTCGCCAAAGCAGCAGTTTGTGAGTGCCTATATTATCACAACGGCGGGTAAACAAAAACAAAAGTCAGACCATTCAGTGTAAGAACCCTAGCGGAGCGGTTTCTTTCACGGATGAGAACAGAGAGAAACCCCGATGAGATGTGGGCGGCTGAAGCCTGTTGACCGTTCTCCTTTTGTCACGTATCACTAGCATTCCTTTAGGGTTTAAGAAAAGCCGCCGGAGCGACCAGAAACACATTTTTTATTCAATCGAGATCATCCGCAACTTGATGAAGTATCAGTGATTGTTTTGGCGTTTCCATCACTGAGGTTTTCTTGAAAGGAACACCGCAAATATCACTTATGTGTTGATTTACTGCCTTATATTTGCGTAATGTTGTGTTCTTGTTCGACATTGTTGACAAGTATGAACATTGACACCGGACTTACACGTTTAGATTTGGCTGTCGGTATATAAACTAGTGCGCAGCTTGTGCTTCACTTTGGCCGGGTGATTGAATCGAGTGACAGACAGACTTTTCTTTTTCAGACAACTGCTCGTGACCTTTCTCAAAGCCGAGTTGGCCCTGTTGGGTGAGGAATAATTTCTGCGACATTGGTCTACCCGGTTTATATAGGTGTCGAATAAAAGGGTTATTATTCATGCAACCTTTCTAGACCTGTGTCCTTAGGAATTTTTGTTGTTATCATTGATTTTGGTGGTATAATTGGGTGTTATTGCGCTACAGTACACATTATGACATGGCCACCAACATTGTTCGGTGTATTGCTGCATTCTTGAAGCGAATGTTTTTGTACCCTTGTTTTTCTCCTATTATACTCTTTGGTTGTAAGTAACTCTAAATTGTTTGTATGTAAATCTTTTGTCTGCAATCAACTTGAAACTCTTTGGGTGTTTCTGTAAGTGTCTGTAAGTGGCAGCCTTCGGGCTGTGTTAGTTTTGTAGCAAGAAGCGCTGCACTTGTTTAATTCTTTGGTTGTTACGTTGTATCGTTGATACCAGAGTTTTTTTATAATAAATTTATCCTTCATGGCACACACACAGACAACATAAAGACAGACCAAATTTTTGTGTTTAAGTAGCCCAAGAAAGGCTTTCATCTTTAAAAATAGAACATGGGCCTGCGCAGTCTAGACATAAGCGACGTAAAAAATTGGAGTAGCTTGCACTAATGGCACAAGGCTGAAGAAATAGCAGAGCTGGTGGCCCATTTCCCTTGGTCGGAGGCATGGCTGGTGCAGCGCCACGCATTTAATTCCGACCTCTGTGGTTAACGTTCTGCATACATTTTAGGTCCGGATTGTTTTATACCCAGGCTTTCACACCTCTTCCACAATGGACCGCATTACCACGCACTAGAGCACGCGGTCAGTACGTCCACTGGGGTATAACTCAAATAATCCCGCTAGCCTCTTCGTATGCGTGTTCGGATAAAATCCTGAAATTGGTTTTTGGGCAACTTTATGGGCGGCGCTTGGAACCCAAGTGAATTGGATGCATCTACTGGCCGTATAGAGATAGAGGAATGTGTAAAAACCTCTCTCGAAATACCAATTGTCTACCTCTATTGCGGGGATCTTAAGGATAAATGTTTTAGAACAGTGTTTAGATACCTGAGTAAGTTACCTATATCAACAAAAGACAGTTCAATATCTGAAATGCTCTTTGATAAAAACTAATATCCGAAAAATTATTTCACTGATATCCACTTTCTCTGCGGTATATATGTAATAAAATTCAGAAATATTAACCTTGTGAGCCAAAATCAAAATGCGCTCATGAAGTTTGAAGCCATTTCAGCCACCTGTTCGGCTAGGCGTTGACATCATGCCTTTTCGGCTCGTCAGGAGTGTCTTTTCGAAAACTTCTTTTCTCCTTTTACCGGTGTCGCAGGGCGAAATCAATAGAAATTAGTTTTCTGCATTTTTATGACTAACAGTTATTACAAAACAAAATTCAATCACTGAAACATTTTTGGATCTTTCGGAAGACGCATTTTGATCCGGAATGATGGAATGCCCCAACAGTGTATGTTCTGCGAAATAAAAAAAAAACACGTTTTAGATATTTTTTAAGGGCTACAGATATCGTTAAAAGCAATTCGATATGTGAACGGGTGACGAGATAATCACGAATTTGCGGAAACATCCGTGTGCTCGAGATTTAGGCGCACGTTAAAGATCCCCAGGTGTTGTCGATATTATTCTGGAGCTCTCCACTACGGTGCGGCTAATCGCGCCTCTAGTGTCCGTGCGTTAAATTCCCAGTCTATCAATAATCACGACCTTACTACCTTACACTATTTCTCCCTTGTCCCCGTATAGGAGTATAATTTCAGAACACCCCGCCTTAGTCAGCCCCTAAGGCATGACGGAAATTTATTCCCGAAATAACAGTTTTGACTGGGCGTTGAGTGAGTTAGTGAGTCAATTGGGAACTTCTCTTTATATGTATAGATGGTTGCTGTTTTATAGTACCATAGTGGCGCACCACCATTTGCATTTGGCCCCACTATCATCATCTGCATTATCCCACCATCAGCAGCGCTTGCCCGAATGCGTCAGCAGCGTCACGCGCCTCAGAGACGTCGAACGCGACCGTGCTGCTGCGGCGGTCGCATTGCTACGCCGCTAAGTTCCGGCCGGGCCTTGCGCACATGAATAAATGTAGGAGAGCCACAGCATATCCGAGTCAACGGCTCCCTTTCCTACATGTGGTGACCCGGACGTGATGCCCGACCAACGGCACGCCGGAATGGCGACGGGGGGGGGGGGGACCCGCCGATACCGGTGTTCGACGCACGCAACCTGAGAGGTTGGTTTTGCAAGCTTGAGGCCACCTTCGCGCTGAACTACGGCACCATTCAGCCACTCAAGCACTCCATCCTCTGGGAGACGCTGCGTCCTCGCCTTACCACTGCCCAGCGAAACACCCTACGATGACCTTCGCGCTGCTGTGCTCGCGCACTACGGCTTCGGGGACGACTGCTTTGGGCCTGTAGCAGATAAGGTACCCGCGCGGTCCACGCACGCTTCGCCCCCGCACATCGTACCTTTTTCACCATCGGCGTCGTTTGCTGCCATGAGTGTCGCCATCGTAGACTCCACCTCCGGCGCCGCAGCCACACTTTTACCGATGGAACTGGCAGCCGACGACATGGGGACGTCCACGGACCACCGCCCGCCTCGCCCCCTTCTTCCACTCCACGCGAAGGCTCCGGTGAGCCACGCAATATCGAGGCGGCGACCTCACTTTCTCCTCGGCTGACGGCACCACCCCATGACCTCTTCACCGCAACGCTGCCCCCTCAGTGCCAGACTGTGCGGCAGGCACAGTGCGCCCCTGACGAAGCGGTCATCGTCGCACCCGCCAGCTGCCGTCACGAAATTCCGGCTCCCGTTTAAGTGAATGCACCGCAACACCGTGCCCCTACGCTGTGCGACGCCCTAAACTGCAACAAGACTGTGGACGCAACTGCGCTGCCTCCGAGCGACCTGCTCGAATACCAGGAACCACGTGGACTAGTAGATTCTCCCAGAGCAAAAATGGACATTTCCAAACTACTTGCGACCAAACTTTTGACGGGTAGAGTAAGTGAGGGCAAAGAAGACCGCAGTCACAGTCCGAGTCGTCCACCTTGCTCACTCTCACCTGGTACTTCGCTACAGACGCCGCGTATTCTACGCGGAGTCGTCAAAGCCACATCCGAGCACACAAACGTCGTGCAGCTCACGGACCGCTCCACGCTCCGCATCGGCCAGCCACCTCCACGACTGTGCTGGCGTCCCTAGGTAAGCGCAGACAGCTTTTAGCACGCTAGCATCGACACCTACCCCTACGATTGCGCAGGACATTCTTCACCCGTTCACCTGCTTCATGTTCCTTAACACGTGGAGGGATCCGTGGCTGGAAGAAACCACTGTGAGTGCCAATGTCACTTCGTCGGACCTGGGGCCTTAGACGGACATGGCGCGATTTACGTCGCACACGTCTCCGTGCTTTGTGCAGAGAGAGAGAGAGAGAGAGAGAGCGAGAGAGAGCTGCCTGCACGGCAAAAACGCCAAAGCCTGACACGCCGTCTCCATTAGACCACGTTATGATCCTGGCAGTGCTCTCGTCACCTGTGGGGCATCTCCTGTGCCTGCGGACGCGCCTGTCAGCTTCCACATCGCGAGACGTCCGTTTCTGCGGGCGACCCCTGCGCCTCTCCCAGCCAAGACCACCCGATGGCGTGAACTCTCACCGGACGGTCTCGCATACTGACCACGACCACCTAAGGACCTTGAATATGGACGGACAATGCTAATTACGTGTTCATAGCTGCACATAGCTGTACACAGGATTTTATTCGCGAGGAATACCCAGTCACCTTACCGGGCTTCGCGCTAGGTGGGGAGCCCTGTAGTGGCGGTACCACCATTTGCATTTGGCCCTACTATAATCATCTGCATCATCCCATCATCATCATCAGCGGCATTTGCCTGCCTGCGTCAGTAGTGCCACGCGCATCAGAAACATCGAACGCGACCATGCTGCTGGGGCGGTCGCATTGCTACGCGATGTCTAAGTTCCGGCCGGGCCTTACGCACCTGAATAAATGTAGGAGAGCCACAGGATTTCCGAGTCCACGGCTCCCTTTCCTACAGTATCACCATATTTCGCCATCAAGCGATGGTTTAGGCTTGAAAATATTTAATTTGCAAGCCATAATTACATTTGTCCTAACACATCGCGTATTTCATGACATCAGTGCTAATATTCTATAAGAAGGCACCTAATGGATAATTAATATTCTTCTGTTCGTCCTAGACCATGGTTAGTCTCATTTTTCCAACCGCCTCGTAACAATATATCGCTGAGGCTGCCACCAGGGGGCGGCAATTTACCCTTCGACCCAGCTGATCCTGAGACCATCGTCGAATCGGGCATAAAAAAAGTTATAGTTGTCGCAGAAACGCCGGCCCAATACTGAGCCAAGAGGCGTTGTAATTGTTGTGGTAACAGTTGGAGGAGGCGCAGCCCGAGTATTTGTGCAACTTGGTGGGGAGGTGATGCTGCAGTCCCCTTGCTTCTTTCTTCCGAGCCTGCCAAGCCGCCCGCTACTACTACCGTGACCTGCGGGAAGCCGTGCCGGTGTACACAGCTTAGGCACAAAACACGGCAGCGGAAATCCACTTCTTTATTCATCTTATGAAATTGCGACTGTGCGTGAATACAAAGTGCGGCGAGAAACACTTCGTATAGTACGAAGTAGCAAACACTTCTTATAGTACAAAGTAGCAAAAGCTACCATCAAAGACGGCGCGCATTTGTACACGCCTTTGCACGACACCAGCCCTGTTGTACAGTTTGACTTCATAATATAGAATAAGTACGTCCCATTTTGCTAATGCGAAGCGAAAAGACGTCTTGCGGCGATTCGTGCCTGCGTATGGGGCAACCTCGTTTTGATGTTCCTCAGAACGCTGACACGTGATTTCTGCTGAAACTCTACTCCCGAATGCGAGCCTTTTCCATTGTTGCTCCGGTAGTAGCGGCAACAGGGGAGTAAAATGAGCGCTGGGACCGTAAGAGCGTACGAATCGTAGGCGCTGACATGATACAATTGCCATGGTTGCCAGAGCAGCTGTATTCAGCCCGCTGAAAAATTTACTAAATACTTACCTAAAACAAAGAACGGAAGCAAAATATTTACAAACAATTGCATCAGTTAACGCTATCTCCTTAAAAACATTTGAGTCTATAATACTGTAGTTAGCGAACAAAGAGTAGGTGTGTATTAAAGTCTTGGTGTCGACTTCCTTTGGGTGTGCTAAAAAAACCCGCCCGCATCTTCCCACGGGGGGACCTCGAGTAAATGCGTCGCAGAGTAGTGGGGGTATCGCGTGAATGTTGCGTAATTGAGTATGGTTTGGGAAGGCTTAATTGTTATTTTGTCTTTATTATTCTTATTTATTGAATGAAGGAGAAGCGAAGGCTAGGAGTGTAAAGTTAAAGTCTGTCTTTATTGCTTGGTGCCGTCAAGCAAAGCGTCAAGTCAAGAGAAAGCCAAGCAAAGACGCCCTTGATTGAATTCCGAACGCGCGCTCCGCCGCTTATATACACACCGCCCGCGTTCGAGGGAGAGGAGTACGGGGGAGACGCGCATGCGCACACTTCCGCACACAAGCGCGCGAACTTTCCACGCACCCACCACGCCGTTATCACGTGTACACGCCCTGGCACCGTTACTGTTGAGCGCGACGCAGTGCACGGGTAGCTACGACGCATGCGCGCAGGGACGCGCTCCCCCCGCACCGCCGCAGCTGTTTTGAGAGCGACGGAGCGCACGGGGTACACGCGCTTCTGCCGCACCGCCGCACCTGTTGTTGAGGGCGAGGAGTTACGGGGGAGAGACGCGCCCCTGCACCTCGACGCGACGCGCATGCGCAGTGAGCGTGTGGACGGCGCCGACAACATCGACGAGTGACATCGCGAGGCTAAGAAATGCTCCGCATTTAAAAGTTGCGAGGCCGTTGCTTGTGACCTGCTCAGTGCCTGCGTGCAGTCTCCACATCGGATGTGCGTGCGTGCAAAACGCGTACAACTCGGATACACGGGCTCAGCAACTGCCTCCCGGAGCGCTTTAGAGGCCCTCATTCGTTGCTTCGCGTTAACCACTTATGTACTGCCCCTGAACTCACGCCGGAACAGCGATTACTATCGGAGCTTGACTACCTTAGGTTCAATAAAGGCTATGGAGTGGCAGCCAGCGATCGTTCCCGCTGGTAAAGAAATAAAAGCATCATTCATAATTGTCCCCTTTAACTTGTTTTATTTATGGAATAACTTGTTTAACTTATAACTTGTTTAAATTTATAACTTGTTTTATTTATGGAACGCGAATGTTAGTGAAGGTACAAGGGAAAAATGCGTAACGAAATCGGATTTCCTTTTTAAATCAGTCACAATAAGTGAATGTTATCTCCTGGCTCTGTGAGGCCCAAATTATTGCCTCAATTCAGTCCCGCAAGCTTTCCCTTGACAGTGGTGAAAAGCAGCTAGAACTAATACAGATTCTAATACTAATACTAATACAGACGGAAAAAAAAACGGGACCGAGATTGCGCAATATTTTCTTGCCTCGCATTTATTTAAACCTATGGTTGCTTGACCTAAGCGCATTGCGATTTTTTTATATACGCACTGCGCCACATACAATCTTTTATAGAACGCGTGAAAAGTGAGATTTGTAATTAAAACCCTTTTAAATGCAGAGCATTTCAGTAACTCACGATGTCACCCGCGTTGACGTCCGTAGTCCGCACCGCACCCCTCCCTACTATATAAAAAAAAATGCTATCCGGCGCCAGGTTTCGATCCCTCGACCCTGCGGGCGGAACGCAATGTTAATGGTACTCTACCCACTGCGCCACAAAGCCAACAAATAACGGGACGCTAGGACGCGCCTTATATCGTTGACTCATTCAAATTACTGCTGACGAGCGCTCTCTCGTCAGCAGTTGCCACAAGTGAAACAACATTAACGTAACGCAAACTACTTAACGTCGTGCGCCCCCGGAAATGCTCTGCATTTGATCGTGCCCCTCGCGAGGGGGATGTTTCTGTGTGTTTGGGGAGGCACGAACGAGTTGGAAGCATTTCTAGCGATGCTTCTCCGCGAGACTCGTAGAAGCGGCCTCAGGGCGGGAGATTCAAATTTTTCTTAGCGGTCAATTCTCAGGTAATGGTTTCGTGGAAAAGTTTGATAAAACAAAAATTACAGCCGTGCTCTGCAGAGCGTTCGCGATACGGCAGGATTTTTTTAGTTTTAATTCTGTCTCATTAGTTCGTGTTCCCGATGAATAAAGTTGATCTCTGAGTGCTGCCCCTGTATACTCTTTCACCCTTGCCATTTCAGCTGCATGAAGAAATTCCTCATAGGATGCGCTACCAAGGCTCTTGGGCGAATGGTCATCTTCAAGTGTATCTGTCATGGCTTTGATTAAGACATTCTGTGACGCAAATATGTAACCGCCCCAAAAAGCCTAAAGCACACCGGACAAACAGGATAAGTTGGTTGCCAAAAAAAGAAAACGCCGCTGGGGTGGCTCAGGGACTAAGGCGTTGCGCTGCTGAGCACGAGGACGCGGGTTTGATTACCGGCTGTGGCGGTCTGGTGGAGGCGAAAGCGAAAACACCCGTGTATGCGAGATTTCGACGCACGTTACAAATCCCCAAATGGTCAAAATTAATCCGGAGCCCTGCACTACGGCGCGCCTCATCTCCGGCGTTGCGTCGGCGCGTTAACACCTACAATCAATCAATCAATCAATCAATCATCAATCAAATCAATCAATCAATCAATCAATCAATCAATCAATCAATCAATCAATCAATCAATCAATCAATCAATCAATCAATCAATCAATCAATCAATCAATCAAATCGTTTACCAAAAACCTGAAAACTCTGAGTCAAGCGACAGTATTGACATTAGCCACAGTTTAGAGTCGCAAAGCAGGAGTATCAAGCGATAAAAAAACTACTGTCTGAGCAACCGTTCACCATATGTTACAAAGTGCCATGAGCCCCAACTGGGAGCGTGCCAAGAAAACAATTAAGACGAGATCCGCACTTCAATGTTTGGTTATTTTATTTTCAGTGTGCACCTATCCATTCGCCCCCCTTACACCTGCTGACATTGAGCCGAAGCAGTGCCGTTCACTTTCCAGCATTCTACTAACCAGTATAGTAACATTTGACGTTTGAAGGTGGGGAAAACATGTCCCTGGTGCAACGTCCCCACCTATTTCTGCAGTACTGAGGCTCGCAGACGCACATGCTATGACAGTCGGTGGTGCAAGCTAGACGCCAAGGGTGGCCGCATCTTCTCTCATAACAGCCCCGGCCCGCACAAATCATCCTCGTCTCATGACGTCTGCACCCTGGAAACAAAAGGAATGAGGTTATTGAAGATCGTCATTGAAAACTGTTCAAAAAAACTAGTCGATTGTATGTTCAGTAGCGTTGAGAGATGCCGACGTATTAGTAATTAATACACCTAATTATAATTGACAAAACGGAAA
Source organism: Haemaphysalis longicornis (assembly GCA_013339765.2). Taxonomy (NCBI): domain Eukaryota; kingdom Metazoa; phylum Arthropoda; class Arachnida; order Ixodida; family Ixodidae; genus Haemaphysalis; species Haemaphysalis longicornis. Next base: position 34,082 of record JABSTR010002788.1, on the reverse strand, counting down.
AACATCGTAGTTACATCAGTGTGCATTACAAAATAAGCCGGAACAGTAAAATCGTCGCAGTTCCAGGGTCCTAAGGGGTATTAACGGGAATTCTGTGCAAAAGCGTGACAAGTTTCGTGAATAATCATCGTGTTTAAAAGCCCTCAATATTGAAAAAAGAACATCACCAAGGGATCACCAATTACTCTTAAAAAGGTCTATATCGACACTGTTGCTGAGTTCTTATAGTAAATACAACTTGAACTTCGAAAAAAAAAATACAACTTCATCTTTATCAATGCATATTTCGCAACTAGATCTAGAGAAAAATTACGGGCATGTGGTGAATTAGGGAATTTGAGTGGGCTGAAGATCATATTAAAATAACAAGGAGAAAAAAATTGGAGCAGACCCCACGGGTTGGAGCAATCATGGCTTTGCCTACTATAAATTTATCGTGGAGATCGTTTGCTTGTCGTTATTTGAAACGGGCAGTTGTTACTTTACATTAACATTATATAGTTTAACTGATTAAAATAAGCCATATAATTGCTATTTCAAATTTAAGCTACCTTTTTGGCGGAAAACGGCATAAAACACCAGGCATGTTGTAACGCTCCCTTTTATGCAACACATCCTAATAATAAATAGTCTTTTCACTTGGTCATTCAACCGACTAATTTACGTGTTTCTTCGGATCAGTTCCGTTGATACGCGTTGTAGTCATCATGGTAACAACAATTAAAAGTATACAACGTCTTATTAGGTGTGTCATAACAGAACATACATTTACGAAATACCGGCTCAAACCTGAAGCTCTCGGATATCGGAAAGGGTGCATCGTTTACGGTTTATGAAATAACCTCCCGGCAAAAGAATTGCTTCCGCTATCCATTTAGTTTTTCACTTTCGATCCGCGTTGGCACGAATTCCAAGGCATTTCGTATTTTTTCAAAATAATAAAGGATGTGATGCCATGTTTTAGAGTTCGTCTCCTCTGAAAGATTCCGCGTGTGCTCCCTTCAGTAATAATTAAGTTGTCTGTGTCTACGCCTTTTGAAAACTAAGGCCAACACACCGCACCCACGCAATGAGTGTGTGTACATATATACAGTAGACTCTCGATAAACAGAACTCCAAGGGACCGAAAAAATTAGTTACGTTTAACAGGAGTTCCGTTTACTGAGATAGATGTGTGAAAGTGCAAATGTATGTGCTTACACACTCCTAATACAATTTCATGAAACTCTAAACAATAGACGGTAAATGTAGCTCATGCTTTTTCAAAAAGCAAGAACACTACAAAAAAGTTTAGGTACAGAATTCGCAAGGTTGATTTGGCAACAATGAGTCACTGTGCGCTACCAAATTCATGAATCATTTTTGTTTGAGTTCTTGCAACTGTATCATCACGGAGGCTAGACGACTGAACGACTGAAATAAGAACTCTGATGTTGCGTTCGTTGCGCGAACACGGCTGACAACTGACGAGACACAAGGCTTACGAGTCCAACTAGCCTAAAAAACGGGGAGGTAGAAAAAAAAGCAAAAACGAAACAGCCGGAACCGTAAAAAGCTGATACTCATGTCAATAGGTTTCACAAGAAGTTCAATTTGTGGTTCTGTGTACGCGGTGACGCTGTAATTATAGTTCCGGTTACCGAAAGTTTTTCTACATTATCTAAATACAAAACCAACTAACTTACACGCTACTCTTCCGTTTAAGCGGCAATACCATTTAAGCGATTTCCGTATACCGAGATTCTACTGGATATGAGACCTGTCTCAGGTCCAAACGTTGGAAATAAAGTCGCCGCAGAGCGTACGTTTACTTTGTGCGTTTATATATATATCAATATATATATATATATATATATATATATATATATATCTATATATATATATATATATATATATATATATATATATATATCTATATATATATATATATATCTATATATATATATATATATATATAGATATATATATATATATTACATATATCTGTATATATATTGTGAGCACCCGCAGAATCTACTGTGCTGGGACAATCGCCGTGCTCCGATAGGACACCCTATCGTCATCGCTTCATCTTTCATCATCTCGGCTTCTGGCATCATCATCACTGCTTCCTGACGGGGTCTTCCTGGGTCTTCGGCTCTCGGAATAAACCGCTTTCCTTCACGATTCCTCGACTCTCTCAATATCAGATGTGCATTTAAAGCATCGGGTTATGCAATTCCCGCTAACGCATACAAATAAATCCGTTTACTCGACTACTCCCCCGCTGTTTATTTCGTAATTTTTGGCTCACTAAAAGGTACCACGTATAAAATACCCTGCTTCTTTAAATGCACGTCCATGTCCAGACTGCCGTTGAGTTACCCGTACTCATGGAATGGGCGCACCAACGCAAGCTCCACGTTGTACTTTTCCCAATAACACGCGAATTGTTCCTCTTTCCTGTACTGACGCTACAAATACCATTGCGGCGAAAGGTATTCTTTTAGCGCGAACCCGCTGGCTCGCACTTCTTTCATGCAGGCAGGCGCATTCCGTGCAGAGATGGCGCTCTGTGGAACAACGGGGTGAAGTAGTGTCGCTGTACAAATTGAAACATTTTTTCCTCTCCTAAAACAGAAACTGTTCTGATGAAACTTTCTGAAATAAACTGCGATCACTTGTACTAGTGAATGGCTTGTATTTGATATTTTTACTACGAGCCCAACAATCCGCAATTTCAAGTTGAATATCGGCCAGAAAGGAGATTTTTCCAGGTTCGACAAACGTTTTCTCGCACATTTCACCTTTTTCCTGTGTAAATATAGTTTTTACCAATTTTCCCCAATGCTGAGATACAGGTACAAATGCTTCGTTGGCTGAGAGAATGTGCTTGTATTTACTAAAAATGTTAGAAAATGCTCGACATCGTGTATTTTCTGAATGGGGTAATCACAGCAAAAAAAAGGGAAATATTTGAAAAATGCGACATAGAGCAGCCCAGGGCGTCAACATGATGCTCACAAAAAATGGTGGCGATTGTGGGAGAAGTTACTTTTTCTTGAATTTTTTCAGACGTAAGTTTGCTTTGAACCCTGGAGGTAAACGGGCCCGTAGAAAAAGAACAAATTTTTTTTGGACAAAAACACTTTCAGGGAGCATTGTGGGCCATGCGAGGATGACCCACAATTTTTACTGAGCAAATCCGTTATGGTCGATTTTACAGCTGCGACATTTGGCATGGAATGACCCGCTACGAAGAACATCTTCAACAATTCTGGGCAGAGAAACTCTACCCCGATCACTCAAAAGATTACGAGGGGCCCCATGGCGCAAGAGTACTGCGGGCAGGAAGGAGTCTGCGACCTCTGCTGCGCAGCCAGAGCGAGTTGGCGCCGTTTCTGCATAACGTGTTAGGTCGTCAATTGCTGTCACAATCCACCGATATCCTGCAGCCGTGCGAGGAAGAGGTCCGTAGAGGTGTATACCAACCGTTTTGGAAGGGCATAGAGGGACACGGAAGCGGCTGCAACAGTCCGGCAGGAGGGGGTGTGGATCTCTTGCGCTCCTGACAAGATGGACACGAAGCGATGTAACGGGCAACGCAGGTGGACAGGCCGGGCCAAAAGAAACGACTGCAGACGCGCTCGTAGGTTTTGTAGGTATATATATATATATATATATATATATATATATATATATATATATATATATATATATATATATATATATATATTGTAAGCGCGAATCTTAAACGTCCCGTCATCAGGCCATAGCTCAGTATTATGACTGGCCAATACCGCCTTCGTGTTTCGTCGTCGTCGCTGCATTGGGTGCGTCCATCATCATCTCATCGCTCGTCGTCTTTTCTCGGGCGCGCGATCATCGCCTTCGTGGTTGATCCTGTTCTGGCCAGGGTACCGCTCGTCGAATAAACGTCATCCTCCAAGTCTCCTAGCATTACCTCTCAATATATATATATATATATATATATATATATAATATATATATATATATATATATATTATATATATATATATATATATATATATATATATATACAAGCAGTGCAGGTCGAACCGAGACGTTAATGACTCAGTAAGGTTATACCTGAGCTGGACATTGATCCACTACAGAAAAGCACCACAACCATTTCAGTTAGCCACTGCATGCTCTTTTGCTGAATGTGTAATTGGAGCGTTGGGATGTTTTATGGTTGCGCCCACGCTGTTTACCATACGCAAAAACAAGCAAAATTCAACCGCTTTTGAAGTCACAGTCAAGCACGTCCTTGTAACCCTTTCCATTTTTACGGGTGAAAGAACTAAGCACGTGAGGAGAAACTATTGGCCCAAGCAATAGAACACTTCCTTTAACCATTCAGTGATTAAAGACAAGTTTGTGATGCCCGCGCAAAAGTACTACCGATATGCACCTCATCATTTCGGTTTCTTCCAATTCTGTGCAATGCCAGAACAAACATAGACAACAGCCTCACGTGATCGTGCTGACGCCTCATCGGACTGACGCCTGTACACACTTTCTGCGAAGGGAGCAGCATTGGAGTGTACACAATTTCAGCATTATTGTGATGTCACTAACTAACGAAAGAAGCTTCTCTTTACTCGATTTAAAACGCTGCCCTGTTGCGAATTGATGAATAGTAGGTATTGATAAGGCGAAAAGTTATACCAACATTCTGAGCATTTTTTATTAGGCGCAAGCATTCTCTACACTAGAGACAGGCGGTACTTCTCTCTTTTGTCAAGGGTAAGTTTCCCTTGCTTAATTCCAGTAACGCGTGTCACCACACCACAGCCTCCTTCCACCGCTAGTAGGAACTCAGCCGAAACGACCTCTAATCGCTGAATCTGCTTTTCCTGATGTTAAGTATATTTTACCCAATTTCTTAACCCCCCTGACGTAGCGATAGCTTCGCCACATATTTTTTGCCCCACAAAATTACTTGATAATATTGCACTACTCTTGTCCAGGAAGCTCTGTTTATGGAAGGCCTTACTCATTTTTTGTCAGACTTTGCTTGTCGATTGTAAATCTCGCGGTTATCCACATTTAGACGAGTAAGTTAGGTAAATGAATGAAGCTCTCCAGTTATGAATTTTTGTGGAGAAAAGACACACATTTGGCACGTTGTGTAATTGTTTTGCTCGTGTACTTCTAATATGCTCGCGGCTTAACAGAACAAATTCCCATAGCGGCAGTGAAGTTCAGAGAGATCTGCATTGCAGTGGGCAAAGTAACAATCCGTGGTTGCGTTTCAAACGCGGTAGGAATATGAAGTTACATGCTCCAAAATTGCTCAACTCGCTTCAAATATGCGTGGCTTGTTTTTTCGGACACACGTTTTCGGGTGACTGAGATATCATCTTACTAACATATCTGGGGCTAATAGTGAGCGCAGTTTCTGTGGTACTGTTTTGGGAGGACCACGATAAAATTTGGCCACTTACAATTTAAACACGATTGAAACAATTTTAACCACAATTTAAACCACAACAAAAGGAGGCTACCCCCAGGCCACCTGTAGAAATATTACAGACGTGAAATTAATATATTACTTTCCAAAGATGACATTACTGTGGCTCTATTATTTCCGCAACATAACATTTTCCTTTAGTACCAACATATTGCGAGCAAGTAAAAATTACGTACGACGAGTGTAGTATCCATAGTAATCACCACTCCCCCAGTATTGAGGGTAGGAGTGATATGGTGACGGTGGTTCAACTCTAATGTAAGCTTCAGCTTGACTGCTCAGTAGAACGCACAGCGATGAAATGGTCACCAATGTAAGCATTTTGAAAACTTGCGACGTTTCCATTTTAGAAAAAAATATTTAGTTTAGCTTAGCATTACGCAGTTCTGCTGCTCTGCAAGGTTTTTATGCGCATTCGCAAGGCCACTTTGGCTGCCTTGTCCTTGAATAGTTCTCTTGCTGATTTTAAATGATATTCTCTTGCACTATCCCGAATCGCACTGGCGCTTAAAAATTTTTCATTGTTCTATGTGCCTTCGCATATGTTTCAAGTAGTAGTATTGTCCACCCACAGACGTCGTGTGGCATGAGCGCGTCAAGATTTGAGAGCCTCAAGTTGGAATCCCACGCGTGTTTTTTGTTTTGATGTAACCCTTTATAGCTGTACTAAACTGCAGCGAAATTTTATTACATGACTGGGTATTTTAACTATTGTTTTCTTTTGGAATAGAGGCGCCAAATGCGGCCGCTTCTTTCCCCTGTAAAATTTCTCGACGGCAATACTTCGCTTACAGAGAACAATATTTCCTCGATATTTCACTTAAAACGCATTGAAGAAAACCTTTTAAACTGCATAATTATAAGACACTGAATACAAGTTCGTGTTCCTGCTAACACAACGAGCTTGATCACGCCTGAAATTCCACATTTACAGATCTGATAGGTTCAAAACGCTTGAGAAAAAATGTACTGTGGATCAATGTGCCCCCTAATGCAAAATGCGCGCGCAGCGCGCACTGCCGTCTTCTTGGCCATGACGCATAGCTGCTGCGCTTCATGAACTGATCACGTGATCAACGAACACAAGCCGGCGCAGACTGCTCTGCTGTAATCTCGCACAGCGTCGCCGCTGCCGGCTACCGCGTTGTTGCAAATCGTGTTTGAACCTCCCGCGCAAATGCCACGTGGTTCGGATGGGGCCCGCACCACCGGCCGGTAGCGTATGCCGAAAGTGTGAGGGGGAGGCAGTGAGAGGGATGGCACCATAGCAGACCGTGCCGCCTTACCGGTGACAATTTGGCCGTAGGCTTCGGCTAACGCGTCTCGTGCGGGCCCAGCATACTGCCCTTCCCCTCGCATTTTCGACAGTCTCCTCCGCTATTTTCTTTCTGCCTTCGCTCACTCGGTTGCGACGCCGTCGCCGTAACCGCGGCCGTGGCCGTCGTCGTCGCTGACGCCATCGCCGCCGCCAAACCTCAATGGCGGCCTCCAGATTGCTTGCGCACTGAAAAAGAGAAATGCTTTTGATGTTTTGGGTTCTCAATGTTGGCAAAAAACACGTTTTCCGTAGGTCGGGAGGCTCAGTAACGAGGGAACTCAGACATCCCTACTCACCACTCACTCTAGCATCATCATCGTTTTGGGCTGATGCGTGCGAGTGCAAGTGAGTGGGAGCGCCACTCGCACTGAGCCCTGCTCACCACTAGTGAGTGCGAGCGCTACTGCAGTAAGCCTCACTGTAAGTGCAGTCACCGCAGCGAGTGGCGAGTACAATCGCGAAACTTGCGCGACGTACGGGCATAACGCTTTGAACGCATCTCTTGCGCTTGTACTTGCTGTCGGCTATTCGTCGTATGGCCGCTAGCGGTAGTTGTTGCTGCAGGCGGTATCAACTGGTACGCACAGCTACTCTTTAGTGGCGCGATCGCATTTAGCTTCGGGAAGTGTTGGTAGTGCGCTCCTGCTATGGGGCGCCGTAGAATTAACTTACAGGTGGCGTGTTGATTTAGTAATACGCTTTGGATGGATATCTGATGCCGTAATGCCCTGATACTTTGCGTGTCATGACTCATGGAGGGACGGCTGCGCTCACTAACGCCGGTTTATGTTTTGGGGTCCTGGCGTTTTCTGTCGGAAGTTCTAGTTAGCACTGCGGCATGGTGTCGTTGTTCCTGGTGAACATAATCGGCTTGATTGTTATAGTCGTAAATATATATATATATATATATATAGGCTGTCCTAAATCGCAAGTTCTGAGTGCCCGTACTTGTTGGAAATGGCGTCAAAGAAATGTTTCACTGCTTTGCGCATCATAATGTCGAAACGGTTCGGAGGAACGAATAGCATGTTGTGGAACAAGCAGCCCATTTCGACGCCTTGGCGTCTTAATGATGTCATAATTTGTCATTACTCGTTGCAGCTACTCTCTGTTATGAGACTTCGATTTCAGGATGACTAGGGTCACGCAGTCTTCTACGACTGTTATGGTACTTCCTTTTAGGCATCTGATTTGCTTGTATCCCTATTTGACATACCTTAAAACTTCAGCCCTGATTTTTGCTGCAAATTGTATTGGAGCTTTGCGTTGCGTTCTACTGCTTAGATGTTGCATTAATTCCTACACGCCAATGTGCGTAGTTTTCGCAACACACAGCAAACCTTGCTTTCACCAGGACCTGACCAATAATTTTTCGCTGTGATTCGCCTACTATGCCGCGTCGTTATGCTTCCTATCGCCCGCTGCACTTGGCGTTGCGTTCGTGCGTAACTGACAAGAACTGTAGGTTTTGTCTGACTTTTCATACACCTTCATCGGGGAGTATGAATCACTACTGTTTCATGCAGTTTCTGAAAAAAAATATATATATTAACATCTTCAGATCGCGAAAGGCGAAATACGCGCTGCTTGCACTGATATGTTTTATCGAAGGTCATTTACCATTAGGGTCGTGAAATTGCCTTCTCCATTTGAAATTGACATTAGCGCTCCCACATTTCGCTTTTTCACTCTTTCTCTTCACCGTCGTGAACCAGATAGCTATGAAGGCGAAATTTCTTGCGCCATTTTATTTTCGTTTTTGGCATTGTGGTTATCCCGGACAATGTAGTCCTCCCCATTCCTCCTACATTAGCTCGCTGAAAAGGTCTTCCTTTCCAGTGTGCCCCCCATTTCGCGCCCTTTTCGCGTCGTGCGCATGCCGATGGCGTACAGACTAGCGGAGCCGGTATTCATTGAAGCCGGAGCCGGTATTCATTGAAAAGTTTAGCGATCAATTTTTTCGTTTCGCCACACTGAAATGGCCACGGAAATGCCGAAGCGCCACGGACATGGCGCGGCTTGTGCCACTGCGGCCGCACGTCCAAGAAAAATATAACACTGGCGTGCGTCGCCTGTTCCGTTTTAACCCGATCCTCAACGACAGTGTCAACTGAGACGTTATTAATCACACTCACATTGGAGTCGAGGCATTACTTTGCGTTCGGCGGGCTAGAGCATGGAATGTCCAACCCATATCGTGCGCTTAGCACGAACAAGTACCGCCATCCCGCGGAGCCCTACCTAACCAGTGACGGCTCACTCACATGGTTGCCTGCCTGCATGCCTCGCTATTGAATACAGGCTATAGTGACTGCTGATTGTATCACTCATAGCCAAAAGAGAGCAACGGGAAAGTGTCATTGCTCCTTTGGGGTCTAACTGCCTTGCCACAACCATTAGTCCCCTACGGGAGTAAATGCGAGGAGACCGACGCTTACTCCCCCAACCATTAGTCCTTAGCGGACGTACGTACATTTGCTCCGTTCAGTGACCCCAGTGACCCCAGTGACCCAGTGACCCAGTGACCCGAAATCTTGGAGGGAGGCTATTGTAGTGGCTTTCCTGAAGGAAGGAAACGACCCTTCCTCTCCCGCTAGCTATCGGCCCATCGCCCTCACAAGCTGCCTGTGCAAGCTCCTCGAGAAGATGATAAACAGAAGACTTGTGTACTTTCTAGAGTACAATGGTCTTCTCGAGAGCTGCCAGGCAGGCTTCAGGGCGGGGCGGTCCACCACGACCAACTCGTCGCGCTCGAGTCCTATATAAAGGATGCTTTCCTCCACAAACAATATTGTCACGGGACGTGGCGGTCAATGCCCGTGGCGCCATGGCCCACCACCAAGGATGATGACGACGAAGAGCTGCGTGCGCGGCGCAGCCAAGCTGTGCTGGTTATGGCTGCCTGTAAATAGTCTTGTAAATACATCGCTTCATCGCCTCATGGTTCATGTCATCTGCCGCCACGTAACATTTGGTGGACAGTGCGGGTTCGTCATCCCCATCCTGGTCCTAGCATCGCACCGCATCGGCATGGACGTTGCCTCCAGGGATAACGAAGCCGCGCCGGGCAGCCCCAGCCCAGCCGATCGAGACCACCAAACGACGATGTCCCCCGCCTTGTATCCCCAGCCCGAAAGACCTAAGTGACGACCACCGAGATCAGCAGTGCCCAGACAAGCCGAAGATGGATCCCCCCGCCCTTCCGTCCGACGTGGCCTCAGGACCTTTGACGCTTCGTCGCGGCTGAAGCCGTTGCTGTTGCTGGGCCAGGCGTCATCAACACCATCATCGTCATCCGTGGCGGCAAGCAATTCGTCTGCATTTCTCATCGCACACTCATCACGCATTCATCGCCAACTTGTTGTTGGCGTCGGACCGGGACGGTCGTCCTCGACCGGCGGGGTGATGTCACGGGACGTGGCGGACAATGCCCGCTGGCGCCATGGCACACCACCAAGGATGAATGACGACGAAGAGCGCGTGCGCGGCGCAGCCAAGCTGTGCTGGTTATGGCTGCCTGTAAATAGTCTTGTAAAATACCATCGCTTCATCGCCTCATGGTTCAGGTCATCTGCCGCCCACGTAACAATATTGTATGACGGTATTCTTTGATCTGGAAAAAGCGTACGATACGCGTGGCGGTAGGCATCCTAAGCGACCTCAAGTCCTTCGGCATGTCAGGTAACATGATAAACACACTTGCCAGCTACTTGTCTCAAAGAACCTTCCGTGTGCGAGTTGGAACTGCACTCTCTAGGGTTCATGTGCAGGAAAATGGAGTGCCACAAGGTGGAGTTTTAAGTTGCACCCTTTTTATTGTGAAAATGAATTCCCTTAGGAAGGCGCTGCCACCCGTCGATTTCCTGTTCAGTCTATGTAGACGACATTCAACTCTCCTTTAAATCCTGTAACTTGTCTGTCTGTGAGCGCCAGGTCCAGCTTGGTGTTAACAAGCTAGCTGGCTGGGCAGATAGCAATGGTTTTAAATTTAATCCCGGGAAGTGCACTTGTATTTTGTTTTCCAAGAGGCGTGGTATCCGGCCGGATCCAGACATTCAACTCCACGGTGTCTCTATTCCTGTAAAAAAGGAACACAAGTTCTTAGGTATTATCTTTGACGAAAAGCTCACATTCATCCCACACATGAAACAACTGAAACATAAATGCTTAAAAACAATGAATGTCCTGAAGGTTCTGTCGCACATATCTTTTGGTGCTGACAAAGAACTTCTCTTACGTGTTTTTACCAGCTTGATAGGTTCACGATTGGACTATGGTAGCGTTGTTTATGGGTCAGCAAGTAAAACATCCCTCAAAATGCTGGACCCAGTGCTCCATCTCGGGCTCCGCCTGGCGTGTGGCGCCTTCCGCAGTAGCCCGGTCGAAAGCCTCTATGTGGAGTGCAACAAATGGAACCAACAACGTCAGCGAGCTTACACAGATTTCCTTTATGGTTTTAAAATTTCATCCATGCCTCACCATCCTTTGAAATCAGTTTTTCATGATACGTCCATGACTGAACTCCTTTTAAATCGACCATCGTTCTCTGCGTCCTTCTCTTACAGAGTTAGAGAGGAGGCGTCAGAGCTTGATGTCTCCTTTTTAGATACAATCCGTAGTTCTTTAACGGATTTTATAGCACCATGACATCTCCGCCCTGTATCATGCGACACATCTTTTACACATCTAGATAAAAAGCGAGCTCCCACATGTGCAATTATGCAGCATTTCTTGTATTTGCAGCAGAAGTATGAGTGCTCTGAATTTTATACGGACGCTTCTAGATCTGCCACCTCTGTGTCCTGCGCGGCACATGGGCCCGGCCTTAGTGTCACTCGAACTCTGAATAGTCATACTAGTATCTTTACGGCAGAGGCTTACGGTGTACTTCTTGTTGTCAACCATATACTTCAAAACCACATCCCACAGTCCATTATCTATACAGATTCCCTCAGTGTTGTGCGGGCACTGTCGTCAACAGTGCCTTCGAAAAACCACGTTGTCAATCTGATTGTCAAGGGTATTATGTGTATGTACGCAAATTTGAACTGGTTCTTTGCTGGGTCCCTGGCCACTGTGGTGTTGCCGGGAACGAAGCAGCGGACCGAATGGCTGCTGCTGCTACACTCTTGAATACAGTAGACATAACCACATTACCCTACACCGACGTGAAACCACACATCAGACAACAACTTCGCAAAACATGGCAAACACACTGGAGTGAACAAACAGACAACAAGTTACACGTAATAAAACCTCGCTTGGGACCATACACCACCGACACACGCAATAGATACTCTGAAGTCGCCTTGGCCAGATTACGGATAGGGCACACCCATGCAACGCACTCGTATCTGCTGACGGGATCTTCTAGACCCCTGTGCAGCAGGTGCGGAGAGGCCCTATCCGTAGTGCACATACTAATCACATGCAAGACACTTCACACAACACGACACAAACACTTCAGAGAACTCTACAGACAACATATTCCCCTACATCCGTCGTTTTTTCTAGGTGATGATGCCATTGTTTCCGTGAAACGTGTGTTTGAGTTTTTGTCAGAAGTAAAGTTTTTAAACCTCATTTCCTATCATGCATAATGAAATCTGGCCCTATACACCAGTCATGCTCATTGTCGTTTTGTGATTTTACTTTTGTTTTTGCTGAGTTTACTTAGTGTTTAAGGTTTCACCCCTCATATATGACTATTGGTCTGGCGCTCTTTGCCCCAGTTGGCCTTGCGCCATAAACATCCAACCATCATCATCATCATCACTGACACCAGGAGACTAGCTACGAGCAGCAAAAAAGGCCCGCTGAGCGGCAATCGAACCACCGCCCCAGTCGAACCATTTGGTCACTTGCAGCCGAAAACGCTTGCAAACATTGGGCTAGGGTGTCTGGGGATTTTGTTGTTATTACATTCGTTAGTCCAAACCACTCTTCGCTCACGCGTAACTGAAAACTCTTGCCAAGATTGTGCTATAGGGTGTCTGGTGATTTGGTGGTTTTTACATTGATTGGTTCGTACATCACACGCGTACAACTGACGTGAACCACAATTTTGCAAAAAAGGAAGCGCGATGGGCTTTGCTTCGCGGTGATACATGACGTAATTTACTTTTTTATATGTAGACAAAAAGCACCATGGCGCGAAACAATCCTTACTGTGTGCAAAAAGAGAACACGAACACAGACGGAGGGCATTTCTTCTGCCGCTGCGGAGCAAACATCTTCACCCAGTCGCATGAGTAGGTCCGAAGTAACTGAAGAGCATCCTCAATGCCAACGACTCAAATATTCGCTGGCGTGCCTGTGAATGAACGGCAACAGGTTGCTACCCGCTTTCATGGCACTACACAGCATTGCGAAGCCGAAAAGGAAAATTATATGGACACCTAAATCTGCTCATCTTGTTACAAGGCAAAAAACTATTGACTATCAAAAACGTCTTTATCAGAGTCACTCGATATAGGAGTTGCAAAACTCCTCATAGGCGCAATGCATCAAAAAGTGGCCCGATGATTGGTACGCTTCAAATGATTATTTAGAGCCACTTTATCAGCTACAGGATTAGTTTTGGCATGTGGTGTGATGTAGGCCGAGCGAGAACTGCAAATTTGGTACTTCAGGTCAGACCTATGTTCTGCTGGAGTGCCCTCACAAGAGCCAATCGGTTGAGGCAGCTGCGCAGACGCAGAAACTATCGCAACAAAAAAACCACGCCTAAATAAACTATAAATAACTTAAGAAACTACAAAAAAAACTATGTACGTTTAAAATGAAGTTGAACTTTGTTAAATTGTAAGTTTGAATAATAATCACTGTGTTTTTAGATAGTCCGGGCGGTGGCTGTGGTGGCCCCACGGTACACACTAGTGTTGCGGAATGGGCGTCCCCATTCCATTCCAATTGCATTCCGGGGAATTACAAGTTGCCTAAATTCAATTCTTTCAATTCCTCGGAATGCCGGAACATCGCCCATTCCCACTCCGGGAATTGTCGGGCAGTTCAATTCCATTCCTCTAATTCCTCAACGTTTTATCGGGTGATTATCAAGTTACCAATGAACCCTCCATTAAGTTGATGTTCTTACACGCGTTAAAAACTGCTAAAATACGCAAAACACGTAACCAAAGTCGAGGGATAGTGGCTTTGTGGCATATCTCGTTCAGTGCAATCACCCTACTAATTCCCACAGGGGCAGTTCTCCAGGTAGTTATTATAGTATTTGCATTGTCAGCACGTCTTTACGAGTTGTGATGCTTTAATAATGTTTAAGTGTGAATGTGTTAATGCTAACGTGACATGTTCTATTTTTGTGCTGACAAAAGTATGGTTGAAGAAGACATTATATTCCTTAAGCAGTTAGCACGCGTATGGAGCGGTCGTGAGCATGGTTAGAACTACAATTTTGTTAACGAGGAACAGAACCTCCGGATCTGGTGGTATCAGTTGGGAAAATTACCGCTCACGAGTTGGGCAGTGACCACTACATTGTGGAGGTCACTGTCCCGCTCGGTGGCGACGAAGAAGTCGGCAGAAGCTTTCGGAAACATCGACTTACGGATTGGGAAGCCTTTCGGAGGTTGTTACCCGAGGAGAAGACCGAAATTACAGACATTGAGGACTGGTCGACCGAGATTGTAAAGAAGGCAGAAGAGGCCACCAAGGAAGTCGAGACGGACGAGCGTATCGAAAGGGTCGACAGCCGCCTGGCTCACCTCATCGCAGCCAATGAGTCCATCTTGGCGAGATGGAAGACGCAGCGGACAAACAAAGCTACGCAAGAAGGTCGCCGAACTCAACGGAGAGATCGAGTCCCACAGCAGAGTGCTTGCACTCAGCAGTGGAATGAGGCTTGTAACGCGGCGGACGGCCAGATGCACTGCGGCAAGACGTGGAGTATGCTGACACATCTTTTGGATGAGACCTCGACCAAGACGCACCAGCACAACAACGTGGCCAAGATCGTCCACAGGGCGCTGACCGAGCACGGGGAAGATGGGGTGAAGAAACGCCTTAACGATAAGTACCTGCCGGTCACTCCCACAGAGACGCACCCGGACTACCAAGGCGAAGCAAACGAGTGGCTAGATCGGGACATTGAAGTATGGGAAGTGAGGGTTGCTCTGCACGATCTCAACAGCAAATCCGCCGCTGGTCCCGACCGGGTTACAAATAGAGCGCTGAAAAATCTTAATGAAGCGGTCATCAAAACCTCACGGCATACTTCAACAAATGCTGGCGAGCCGGGTCACTGCCCCGGCAATGGAAAGCTGCAAAGACCATCTTGATTCCCAAACCGGGCAAGCCAGCCAACATTGAGAACCTCCGGCCGATCTCGCTTACATCCTGTGTGGGCAAAGCGTTGGAGCATGTTCTCATGAACAGGTGGCAGAGGTACCTGGAAGATTCGGGGCTCTACCCAAACACCGTCATCGGTTTCCGAAACAAGCTCGGAACTCAGGACGCCATGATACAACTAAAAAATGAAATCCTCGATGACACTACCAACACCCAAGACAACAGAGCCATCTTGGGTTTAGACCTGCAGAGTGCTTTTGACAAAGTGAGGCACTCTGCAATCCTGGCCCAGGTGTCGCGGCTAAACATGGGCAACAGAACCTATGCGTACATCAAGGATTTCTTGACGGGGCGGACCACCGAGATCAACGCCGGGGACCTGCGGCTCAAAGAGAAGAAGCTCGGCAGTGTCGGGACCCCCCAGGGCTCGGTCATCTCGCCATTACTTTTCAACCTTGTAATGATTGGGGTGGCCGAGCGGCTCTCACAAGTCGCGGGGGTCCGACACACCATCTATGCCGATGACATAACGCTATGGGTCCCAGGTGGAAGCGACGGACACATCGAGGGTGCATTGCAAGAGGCGGTTGATGCTATCGAGGAGCAGCTGGGCGGGTCCGGGCTCGTCTGCTCTCCAAGCAAGTCCGAGCTGTTGGTGATTTGGTGATTCTACCGAAAGGGGCAGCTAGGAAGGCGAAAGGCAACGATCCTGCGAGAGAGCAAGAGAAAATCAAGATCAGGACGAGCGGCGGTCACACGATCCCGGAGGTAGAGAAGATCCGAGTGCTGGGTATGCTGATTGAGCGCAAACGAGTGAACGGCGAGACGGTGAACCGTCTCGCGGCCGAAGTCACCACGGCAATTCGCCTCATAAAGAGGGTGTCAAACAGAAAAGCAGGTATATGAAGGAAGAAAGCCTCACCCGGCTAGTGCAATCCTTTGCTATAAGCCACATTGCGTACGTTGCTGCTTTCCACAACTGGAGGCAATGCAAGCGTACTAAGATCAACGCGCTCATACGTAAAGCGTACAAGGCAGCACTCGGACTTCTCGACTGCACAAGCACCGAAAAGTTCCTGGCCCTGGGAGTGCATAACACCTTGGAAGAAATCGCCGAGGCACAGAGGACCGCCCGGCTCGTGCGGCTATCGGAAACTAGAACGGGCAGACAAGTGCTGCGTGACCTAGGCCTGGAGCCAAAGGAAGGGGGACCCGAGAATATAGACGTGCATGTACCAGAAGCAATTAGCAGATGGTTGCGGGTATGTCCTGTGCCAAGAAATATGAACCCCGAGTTCAACAAGGAGCGGCGGGCGGCGAGGGCCAAGGCGCTCATCGATCTCCATGCCAAAGACAGGGGTGCTGTGTTTGTGGATGCGGCAGAGTATCCAGACGGCAGAAGAGCATTCGCCGCAGCAGTTGTAGGGGCAGCTAACGGTGCTACACGGACGGCGACGAGTGTGCGGACTCGAGCGGCGCATCGAGCAGAGGAAATGGCCATTGCCCTAGCCATCGCCGACCCCGAGCGCACGACTGTGCTCTGTGATTCTAGGACGGCAGCGAAAAACTACGCCAGAGGAAGAGTGTGTGGTGAAGCCGCGCGTGTGTTGCGTGCGGTCGATCTCGCGAGTGAAAGTAGGTGTGTTGTGATTAAGTGGTTTCCGGCGCACATGGGCAGTGATGTCTCGGATCGCGGCAACGCAAACCACAACGAGACGGCGAACGCGGCGGCGCGAGGACTAACCAACCGTGCCGCTGCTACTGCGGTCGACCCGACGTGGTGGTGGGAATCCAAGTACAGGATGACCTCTTACAATGAAATCGTGAAGTGGTACAGACTAGATAGAAGGACTATGCCACCACCTCATCCGGGCTTGACCCGTGAGGAAGCAGTAATATATCGACAACTACAGACAGGGTCGTTACTCACCCCGGTTCTGCTGAAGCACATATGTCCGAGTGTTTATGTAAGTGACCTTTGTTGTGTGTGCCGAAAGGAGAGAGCCACTGCGGCTCACATCCTTTGGGACTGGGCCAAGAACCCGCAGCAAGCTACAACGATGACAACGATCCCACCGCGGCTCGAGGCCGCAATGCGTTGCTACAATCAAGAAGTCCAAGCCCAGGCCGTCCAGCAGATCTCGGCGGCCCTCAAAAGGCAACGACCGAGCGAAACCGGAGGGAGGCTGCCACCCCAAAACAGGGGCAGGCGCAGTCGACCAAAGGGAGTAGTAAGGCCGCGGCCGGTGTAGAGGCGCCAACAGCCGGGAAGACGTCATGGCCGCGTCACGGTGACGCCTTCCTTACAGGGTAGGGCTAATCGTTCTGCAGGCATTTTCAATAAAGTTGCTTCGCTCGCCCGAGCACCTTGTCCTGCCTTTGCACCAAATACGGATCACGGGCCGCACAGGTCGTCAGCACTCACGCATGTCAAGCGCGTCTCGAAAGCACGGATATGTTCAGAACTTCCTGTGTTTGCGTGTGCGCAGGTATGCAATGTCGCCCTTGCCGAAAAGCTTAGTTACGTGCGTCAGGTATCATCCACTGCGCACGAGCGAAAGTTCAGGCTGTGCTTAGAGTATGCGCGACCTTTGTATGGGTGTCTGGATTAGAACCAATGCGCAGGAAGAATTCTTTTTTCTCTCGTTAGTGTATACTGGGATAGTGCATTGGTTCGTATACTAATCTGCGTCTTGTTTTTTTTTCTTTTAGAAATTGGGCGATTGTTCACACTTTAGCACCGTGCAACCTTTGGCTCTAGCTAACTGAAGAAGGACTTAGAGAATGCGTTGCGGCCTTGGACTCAGCAAAACTGAGTCCAAGGCCTGAGTAACTAATTGTATAACTGAGGCCTGTATAACTAATTTGAGAAGTTGCATGCAGTGGAGTAGCAATGAAGGTTCCCCCAAGTGTCCTCTGGTCTGGGCAATCAAACGAAAGAAAAGATGTAAAGAAAAATGGTAACGATAATAATAGAAGGACACGTTCGGCATCCTGTCAGTCTAGTGTTGTGGAAGTCCCTACGCCAAAAAAAAAAAGTGCGTAGGTATCCTCGTTGATATATTGTAGGGTTTAACGCGCCGACCCAACGCAGGCAATGAGGCGCACCGTAGTGGTGAGCTCCGGATTAATTTTGACCACCTTAGCCCGAAATCTCGTACACACGGGCGTTCTTGCTTTTCGCCTCCATCAGGAAAGCGGCTGCCGCGGCCGGGAATCGAACCGCGACGTCGTGCTCAGCAACGCAATTAGGTCTACTCGTGAATTTTATATGCTGCAATAAAGGTCTCAAGCTGCCGCGAAAGGTCGAAAAAAAGTTTATTTTGGTTTCATTCATTAAAATTACGTAACAAAATGGTGTGAGCCAAATGGGCGCTTCGCCGTTCAGTTCTGAAAAAACAAAGTGTAAATGACAGCTGCTTCAACGATCAGTTCTAAAAACAACAAAAAAGTAAACTAATACAGTTGCCTTCTGCCTCTGTGTTGCGCTCTACAAACGAGCTGCTTAAAAGAGTTGTTTGTTGAGCCAGTTTCGCTTCGCTGTCTGTCATTAAAAGAGATGCCGTGGAAAGCACGCGTTCCATGTCAGCTGACGTCACATTTACAACGCCCTTGCGAGTCAGGAAAGCAAGGGAAAGTGGCTAGCGTTCGCTTTTCGTTAGGTCGGAACCGTTTAGGAACAAATCTTGCAGCGTGCAGCTTGCAGGCGTAGGCGTGACCGCAGTTCCTATCACATGGGCTCTCCTGTTTCGGGTGGATTCTCGAACCAATAGTTTAGGCCTTCCTAGACGCTGCTTCGGGCAAAGGCGTCCGAGTGTATAGACAGGAGGGACAGTATTGCAGAACGTCCTGGGGGATGAGGGGGGAGCGCGAAGGGAGATGGGGCGTAAGCTGATAGGCGGAATTTCGCAGTGAACACAAACACCGCGCCAGCGTCCCGATAACGGCGAGGTTGGGATGCGATCACCGACGGTTCCGGACGCAAAAAACAAAAGTGAAGCGTGGGGAGACAGATCGCAGCCGGGGCGAAGGCGCCGCCAAGGTAAAAAATCACAAGGCGAAGTTGGTGGGAGAGATGGGGGGGAGAGGGGGGGGGGGGGGAATGCCACCGCGGTAGTTCCCCACGACGGATACCAACGGCTTAGAGCCACGGTTATTAGGCGGAGAATCGCGACGAACTTCGTAGCAGGGCTGTATTTAAGGACATAACTGAAGTAGAATCGCTGCTTATAAATATACCGTGCTTGTAATCAGCCAATCGATTTTAACAGTACTGAGTTATTGTTAAATTGAAGGCTCCGGCTTACTAATGTTTGAACTTGGGCTGGTGGGATATTTTGCGTATTTTTGCATATTTTGACAAAAAGCAGCGCGTAGAAGGAAAAGTGCGCTTTATTTTGGAAAAAAATACATGTAATTCCATTCCCATTCCATTCCGGGCATAAAGCGCCTAATTCCATTCCCATTCCATTCCTTCAAGTATTGTCGCCATTCCATTCCCATTCCATTCCGGGGTCGCGGAAATGTGGAATGAATCCGAATTGATTCCAATTCCGGACTGGTAACTCCGCAACACTGGTACACACGATCCAAAGCAGAGGGGGTTAATGTGCGGGTCGTTTTTGGAGGCGGAGTTTCGCAACTGCCTACATTGAAGAGCTCTGGGGTGGTATTCTCGAGTGTTGTACCTTTTGCGTCCCTTTCAAAAGTGTCCCTTTTGGCGAGCCCTGATTGGCTAAAAGCAAACAACCGGAAGTGACGTAACGCAAGCGCAACAAACCTACTGCCAAAGCCCACTGCTTAACCGGAAGTACGCCACGATGAAAGGGACTCAAAAGGGACGTTTTCAAAAGGGACAGTTATGAGAATACCGCCCCTGGTCTTTACTGCTACATTGTGTTTGCGTCTTCTTTTCTTCGCCTTTCGACGCGAATGACATTGCGAGGTTGACTGGCCGCACTTCATGCTGCAACTTCCTCACAGTCAGACCTCTCCTTCGCGTGCACCCGTTCTACGCACGTTCGGCCACGTCCATTTCTGGCGGCGCACGCAGAAGGTTAATTCTTCCCTTCTGCTAGGGTCACATGTTGAATTACCAGTGTGGTTAGAGGAATTCGCTTCGGCTCTGGCTACCCGGGATCGAATGCAACCCAAAAGAAATCCTGACAGCGACGGCCATTTTGGTGCCATTCGTGTGGTCGGGGACAAAGACGGTTACCAAGGCAATTTTAAGCGTTTGATGGTACACCTTAGGCTTTAGCCTTAAAATGCCAGCGGCCGAGATCTCAGCCGACGTGCGAACCAGTGGACTGAAATGATGTGTATGTAAGCTTAAGATAAACATGAAGATAAAAACTTTGTACCTTCAATTCCTGCAAAAATAAACTTGCCTGGCGATCCATGTTGGCGGCCACAATTTTAGGCACCAGCTGCCTGCGCTGTCCAATCTTGAACCCTTCCCACCTCTATTTATTTATTTACCTCTGCCAAAGCTATGATGAGCTGCGGCGGCAAAGGATTCTCGTTCGACGGTGTCTTGGGACGAGCGGAGAACTTTCAAGTTAGTCGTTCAGTTTAAACAAGCGTCGCTTCAGATCAATATTAAGGAATTCGTCCGGGAGGAGGTCACTCCGCAACTTTCCCAGGTGCTATATGTGGGGCAGACCTCACCAAGTTTCCCTCAAGCTCTTCAGCACACAATCTGAGAGCTGGTCGCCGAGGCCCTATCACCTGCACACCGGTCAACTATACCCGCTGCCCCGCTGACTATTCCACCCATGGGTACTGCAGCCCCACCTGTGACCGCTCTATTGTCGTACGCCGAATGCGCGGCAAGGGCTGCCCCTCCACTTGTCCACTCGTTTCGCCCCTCATGTGGACCCTACATACCAGCGACTGTGCCGTTCACCACTTACCCAGTTTCACAGTTCCGCCGTCCCGCGCCATTGGCTGTACAGCAGGCGAATCCCTGGTTCACTCAAGACAACCGACCTATATGCTTTTCCTGTCGTTTCCCTGAACACCTGAAATGTTACTGTCGCCGTGCAACGCCGCGTGTTGAAGCTATGTTTCCCGGGAAGCTCGCCGTCACATACCTGCGGGACCGCCACCACCATCTTTTGAATACTACCATCAGATGTTCGCAAATCACCGATCACCTTCTCTTCCTCGTCACTCAATCTCTCCTATGCGTGGTCTGCCTTCGCATTATGATGCGGGAAACTAATT
Source organism: Haemaphysalis longicornis (assembly GCA_013339765.2). Classification (NCBI taxonomy): domain Eukaryota; kingdom Metazoa; phylum Arthropoda; class Arachnida; order Ixodida; family Ixodidae; genus Haemaphysalis; species Haemaphysalis longicornis. The sequence continues at coordinate 12,753 of JABSTR010002788.1, read as the reverse complement.
TCCGCAGTTCCGGAGGCACGGAACTGCGGAAATTAGGCGTATGCAGCAGAATGTCAAAGTCCTCGCGTATCCCCGAAAAATGTCGTCGACGTAGTTGTTGAAGGAGTTCCTGTTCTTGTTTTGTCGATACTGGGGCTGCAATTTCTGTTATGAGTGTGAAACTATGCCGTTATCTAAAAAAAGGTAAGGACGCCACTGTCGGGACTTTCGCTTCATACTGCCAGCGCAGAACATGTTTCACCACTGGCTGCGTGCACTGCTCGAGTAGAGATCCAAGACACTGTCTACACCATCGAATCTGTCGTTTTGTCGTCATGTTTGCATGATGTTAAACTTGGATGGAACTTCTTGTCAATCCATAACGCAGTGATCGACTGTGCTGAGGCTGAGATTGAACTTATTTCGCCGAGCGATCCGGCGCTGTCTGAGGATATTTTTTGTTGAATGGAAGATTACCGTGGACGAAGGCGCCGATATCCCGCCGCTAAGTTTCGTACTGGTTGACCTTGCTAGTTCCCCGGACCCGATGGACCTGCCCTATTCACACCATCCGACCTTTTCGTTTGCCGGAAGGAGTTTCCACTTCCATTTGCCGTTCTAACAGTTCAAGGTAGGCGTACGAGAATGGTAATTTCTAATAAAACCCACCGTTCTGTAAGCCTGCTTTATGGAGTGTCAATTCTCAATGTTGAAACTACGTGCTCCATCAGCAGCTTCGACTGCTGCGATAATCCGACTGCATTTCGCTCACTGCCCTGAACTAGTGCCTTTCTATCGTCGCTTCACTGTCCGCCGACGTGTTTAACTGCCACGACGCCGATTTGGATCCCACACAGCGAATGCAGCTTCTCGCCCTTCACAAATTCCGTTCTTCATTTGACTGTGTACAAGCTCCTTTGGGTAAAACGTCAACAGTCGCCCATCACATCGACACAGGCGATCACGCTCCCTTGCGACAGGGACCCTACAGTGTGGGGGCCGGAACGAGGTGTTATTAGTGAACACGTCGATGACATGCTACAGCGCGGTGTCATTCGGCCGTCCCAAAGCCCGTGGTCATCGCCAGTGGACCTCGTAACAAAAAAAAGATAGACCTTTCCGGTTCTCTGTTGACTACCGCCGCCTAAACAAAATTACCCCGCACCTCTACCGATTGCAAGGCGGTTTAATCACGAACGAGTAGTAAAATCGAGAAGCAGGAATCAGCACAGTCTGTTCCAGATAAACAGGATAGGGGATCGCTGCTCTTAGCACACGGACGCACAGAGATGATGCTAGCTGGATGCTTCCGGCGCCTACCCGAGCAGGGATTGGACGATCGAGTTCCGTTGGTCTTTTCACTTCTCTTCATTACCGTTTATTTATTTATTTGTTTATTTTATTTATTTATTTATTTATTTATTTATTTATTATTTTTTATTTATTTTATTTTTATTTATTTATTTATTTATTTATTTATTTATTAGCTGTAGTACCCGGCGATGCCAGGGTGGGCCATTATATTAATGACACTAACGTGTGGTGCTACAGGCGACATCAGTCATTTTATTACGGACTGCCGAGAGCATGCGGGGGAGCGGTTAGCTTTGTTTAAAGAACTGCGAAGGATAGCCGCTCCGCATGCCTCTTTGAACGATTTAATTCTCCCGGAAAGCCATTAGATCACGAGGAGGGACATCTTTCGTTTGATCCTGCAATTTTTAAGGGCCACAAGCCTCAGCGAATCATGGTGAATTCCCGCGCGTAGCGGTAAAAAGGTGCTGATCGGGTGAGCAATTGCCGGCATACCACGCAAGGCTAGGTCCACCCGTCAATAAACATCACCACCACCACCACCCAATGGGTATAACACGTGTCCATTTAATTGTTAGTTGTCATAATATGCTAGTTCAGCGTGAAGTGGTACAGACTCAGGAACTCCTGCCTGCTGTATACACATGGGCTCCAACCGCAGGCGCGTCGTGTTAATGCGAAACGTATGGAACTCGTGTTTGACCGCAACTCTCGCTAAGCAAGTTGCGCCACAATGGGGCAACTTGAGTGAAAAACGTTTTATTGAGCCCGTGAAATGGGAGTGGTTCGCTATTCCAGAAAGCCACGTGATGAGCGGGCAGCCTTCGCTCTGGAGGAAAAAGTGTATAGATCGCTGCTAGTCACCAGGTTCTCTCGCAGCTCATGGGGGGTAGAGTGGATGGAAGAGGGATGAGGTTAGGGTTGTGGTTGCACTCTGATATGATATGCGGAAGAGTGCCGGGTGGTAACCAGAACTTGCATTCGGCAGTAGGTTGCATGGGGAACTTACGATGTAGGCTGGTCGGGGGCGGGATTGTAGTCTTACCCATGAGAAGTGCTATCACAGCGGGTATGAACGATGCTCATCGGTCACAGTTATATGATAAGTAACATGGGCTCCCTCCTCGGGTCGCGGGGTTGCAGGAAGTTGCAACAGATGGCATGCACTATGCCTTTGCGCTTTTTACCGGCACGTCTTCTCTTTTAGATTTGTGATAAAGCACATGGTTCCTACGTGAAGCGCGTGGTTGCAGAAAGTCCCAACACATGGAGAGCGCCATGCGAACGCGGGTAAATTCAACTGAATTCCACGTCCAGACGTGTGCAATTAAAGAATCTCGCTTGCCTTTATCCGCGTGGTAGGAAAAAATTCTCAAATCGATTTTTGCCCAATTGAATGGGCAGCGTTTGCGAGCAAAAACGAATTGAATATATTCGTTGGCTGTGTACTTACTGAGGAATGTGTAAAAACACGCCATTTTCCCGACATCTGGATTGTACTCTTAGGTGGGTATCATAGAAAAATGTTGTAGAACAGTGTTTAGATACCTGAGTAAGTTATTGATAACGACAAAAACAAGTTCAATAGCTGAAATTGCCTGCGATAAAAAAGTTTATATCTAAAAAATTAATTCACCGCTTTTCACTCTCTCGGGGATGCAACCATCAAAATTTTCAGAAATACTGAGCTCCAACAGCGTAATCACAATGTGCTCATGAAATATGAAGCCGTTTGAACCAACAGTTTGGCTAGGCATCACCTGTTAGGCGTTTTTGGATCGTCAGGCGTTTCATTTCCAAAGTTTCATTTTAGCCAAGTGGCTCTTTCGCGGGTTCGATTTCTGATTGTGTACGAGAGCGATAGCAGTCCGGAGAAATTTCAAAATTGGTTTTGCGCACATGTAAGAGTAACATGTTAGCAAAAACCAATCGGATAAATGAATCAGTGAAAGATTCATTGGAGAATCTTTAGGAACACCCCTTTTATTGCGGAATCACATCGATAGTGTTGGTTAGGGCGAAATCGTAACTACTTTTTAGGTATTCCTTAAGACTAAATATATCAGCAAAAGGAACTTCGATATGTGAACGGGTGACCGAGATAATCACGAATTTACGAAAACCCAATTTCGCCCTTTTGCTCTCTTAGGAATGCAATTTCTGAAAATCCCGCCTTAGTGATCACCTACGCTATAACGCAAATGTACTCGACAAATTTAGTCTCTAGATCTACCGATTTTGGCTGGGCGCTGATGAGTCTGTCTGTCTGTCAGCCAGTCAGTCAGTCACTCAGTCAGTCAGTCAGTCAGTCAGTCAGTCAGTCAGTCAGTCGGGCACATCGTTTTATAGGTATTTATTTATTTATTTATTTATTTATGAATTTATTGATTTATTTGTTGGTTTTTTTGTTTGTTTATTTAAAATACTGCTGACCTGCTAGCTAGAAAAATACGCCTGCTCCTATTGTGCAATTCACAAAAACAAAAACAAGCATCAAGGTAAAAACAACCGTATAGGCCAACGAGACTACACACATAAACACGTAAAATGTTGAAGGATAACAACGAGTTAAGCATTACGTATAGTAACACATGAAAGTTTCAGCAATAGGGAGTACAGAACACATATCAAGGGCTATTTAACAAAGAGTTGGACAGTTTAAATGTAAAATGATCAAGGGGTCAACTAGTTACACTTTTATTAGGAAGACAATTTCATTCTATTAGCACACCTGGTAAATAATGGTATTTAAAGGATTCGTTGTAGAACCTGTATTCTATAAGACGTTTGTCGCGTTTTCATGCACGCATGAATGCCTAAGGAAGCCAAATTATCAAATGCTCTCTGGTGTGCCTCATCAGAAACAGAACCACGTGACGGCGACCTACCAGGCGATCGCAGAAACAGCAAAGGTGCCCAGCTTGAAAGATTAAACTGCGTGACGCAGTTCTGCTGGGGCTAGTGGAAGCAGCCAGCAATAGTTAAACTGTTGAAGGACGGGGAACAAGAGAATAGAAAATTTATGACTCGCACTTTATTTGATGACCGTGAAGGTTCAGGACGCGCACTTTGAGACGAGAGCCAACAAATCCTTGCCACGGTAAGTAGTAACAAAAAAATGAAAGCTCCCACAAGCGCGTAAGGCTGAAAGGTAGCGAAGCTGTACGCAACTTTCATGACGATCACGAAGGTTTAAGCCCACGATCGCAGCCCATTTGCTTGTTCTTCGCTGCCGCAACAACCTTTACTCCATCATTGCTGCTACAAGTGTGAACTTCTTTCATTTTTTTGGAAGTGATAATTATTGGACACCACCTTGAAGGGCGCACGCTATGAAGTGTCTCCCTCGTTCCGAGCAAGCGCCGCCACGATTACTGCGAACGCTGGAGTTTTTCTCGTACAGAGGAAGTATGGCCACAATTCCGGCGAACGCTGGACTTTTTTTTTGTGCCAGTTTGGCAGGCTCCCTAAGTGCGCATGCTTAGCCTGAATAATGTGCGCTGGGGACGCTGGGTGGTCGCCGCTAGGCACTCGCCATCTTTTTTGTTTTTGTAACTGCAGGGCGGTCGCCGCAATCTTGGCCAGTCTTCCTAAGTGGGTATGCTTCGTTTTACAAACGTGCGCAGGGGACGCTGGGCGGTCGTAGCGAGGCACGTACAAAGGAGCGCTAGCTATTTTCTCGGTTTTTTTAACTGCCGGACGGTCGCCGAGAGGCCCGCGCGCACATGCATGCGCTCGCCAATTTCTTGGTATTTTCAACTGCGGACACGAAAAGTTACGATTTCATAAACGGCTTTGCTGTCAAAAAAATTGGCGCCAATCCACGTTGTGAAGGTGGTTGGAACGCAAAGCTTTAAACGAGACAGACAGCAATTACCCATGCAACGTCACTTGAATTCACACACGGGGCTCTACAAAGAGTGAAACCGGAGATTCTGCCAGCCGTTACCTGGATACCGCGCGGTTGACGTCCCGCAAATTCCGCGGGACGTCAAGTTAGTAGGCAGAAAGAAAACGGAGAGGTTCGTCTTTCGAAGGATGAGACAGCGGAACCTAGCCATCCCGATATGCTAGCTTGGGGCTACACCACCGCGCGACACAAGCGCAGACACCGAAACAATTCCGCATGTAAGCTTAAGGATGCTCATTTATACCGATTTAATCTAGTTATTTTAGTAAGTTTGAGAATTGCGGGACATTTGGGGAACTATTATAATCGCTATTTATCAGAACCAGTTGCTACTTTCACCGTTTTTAATATCTCTTAAAACACAACCCAATTGGGATAAAGAAATTTAAGAAAACATTGGAGGCAAGCGTTTATCTGGCGGCCAAAGGTAGCGTTTCTTTGGCGTTTGTATGTGGTTTGTACATTTTGTTTTTCAAGCCTGTAAACCAATCCCTAACGTATGTTTATCGTACAACCACTTAATTCCGCCGGGTGCGCGTTACCCTGTAGGTGCTGCCCAAAAAGTTAATCGAGCCGTGCGAAGGCAGCTCGCATTGGACGCGAAGCTGCGCTAAAACAGTCTCAAAACAACCGTCACTAAAACAGACGACAGAGCAATCCGATGTCAAAATAACAGCAGTGGCAGTTGCACAGGGTATAAAGGCGTTCGTTGCGATTGCACGAACCATGCGAGGGCATAAATCATAAAAATAAAAAAAACAATCGAAGAGCGATACATCGCCGTAGCACAGTGTTATTTATATACATCTAACTAAAAGCAACCTGTTGATATGCTAGAAACGTGCGGCACAGACCGTCACAAATATCAGCACACGTAGAAAATAGCGGGTGGGGTGAGGGAATAACATTGATTGCGATCTCTAATGCAAGCAACTGAGTTTTCCGGTAATTTTATTCAAACCACGTACGATTGTAATAAACTTAAATATGAAAAAATGCGGGCCAATACACCCTGTGAATGTGCTTGGAAAGCGAAGCTTTAAGCGGCACCCACAACGATTACCCATGCGACATCACTTAAATTCACTCACGTGGCTCTACAAATAGTGAAACCAGAGACAAGTGACATGCACTTGACCACGCCCTTTATTACTTCAAAGAGATAATCTTTCCTAAGGTTAAATCGATTCATGATGCATTAATGGTTCAGTTGTATTGGTGTAGCACATGAGTGGAAACTATTTTTTTATAAAATTAAAGGAAGCTCAAACCCGGTGTTAGACGATCTCCCTTTTCCGTCTCTGCCGCCACCGTCGACAAAGGTGAAGAAATTGGCGAGAGGTGGAGGAGGAGGAAGAGGTGGAGGAAAACCTTTTACTGAGATTTCTCAACGGCCCAGAGGGCGGGCCAGGCAGCCCATATGCACCCCGCGCCGCCTGTGCTCTGTCCACCAGGTGAAGCTGGGTAGGCAGAGAGAGCTGGACAGCAACATCCCCCATTGCTGTTGTTGGGTAGTTGACGGGAAGAGGTGGGTGCTCAGGGATGAAGTTGCACCTCCGATTACGTGGCACAGTGTTTCTACTTCCGAGCAAAATTTACATTCAGCGTCGTAGCGATTCGGGTGCATTGAGTGAAGACGCGTCGGATGGTATGAGCCGTAGGGTAGTTGTTCCGTGGAAAGTTCAAGGTGCAGTGAGGGTAGGGTCTGTCTCTGAAGGCGATAATGCTGGGTTATGTCCCGTCCCTGAACGTGACAAGCGGGTGACTATCCGCCTGAACTCCATAGCATGCCCCGCACGGGGCACCTTGAGCAATCTTGGTGACGGTACTGGCGATACCGCGGACCCGAGCTCCCAAACATAAGCTGGATCCAACCGTGGCGATGTGTTTATAGGGTGGAGGGTTAGAAACCACAAACAGTGGCCGTCGGAGCCCAGGTCAAGCTCCGGCGGATGGGCTCCCTGTCTGTTCACCAGGCAGGGAGCTCCGGGACCTCTTTGACTACCAGGGTAAGTCAAAGAAGAAGTACCCCCGTCTCCCTGCTCTTTTCCTATGCCATATGGATAAATCAACCCCCCCCCCCCCCCAGACGTGATCGGCCCCCGAAAAGGGGCCGCACAGAAGTTTCCTTTCCATCCCTTCCAACAATCCACAGTCCGAAACCTGACAACTATCTCGATTCTTGGTTATCGAGGTAGTGGCAAAACAAACCCTGTTCTTCCATGTCCGTATTCCTGATCACTAAGTTCCTGGAAGGCATCCTCGGAAAATCGTTCGCTGCTAAGAAACTCCGTACCGGTGAAGTCCTAGTCACTGTCAAGACGCAAGCAACAAGCCACCTAAACCCTGTCGCAAACCTGCATGGCAAGCATCTGGCCATCAGAGTCACTCCCCATCGTAGCCCTAACAGCTCTCAGGGTGTATCTCGGAGACCGATTTGTTGAATGAGACCGAAGCTGATCTGTTGGACGGCCTATGAAAGATCAGGGTTGTAACTGCAGTGAGGCGTATCACCATCAGACGAGACAATAAGGAAATCCCCACAAAGCATATAATCTTGACATTCAACAAATCAAAACTTCCTGAGCACATCAATGCTGGCTTCATTAGGTGTGGTGTACGTCCGTACATACCTAACCCGCGCCGCTGCTACAAGTGCCAGCGATTCGGGCACGCTACAACTTCTTGTCGCGGCAAAACGACCTGCGCGAAATGCGCCGCACATGACCACCCTACTGAAAACTGTGACTCTACTACCTTCACCTGTGCAAACTGTCAGGGGCCGCACGCAGCATGGTCCCGCAGCTGTGAAAAGTTTCAATTAGAAAAGAAAATCATTAACATCAAGGTCACTGAAAACATCACCTTCCCAGAGGCGCGGAAGAGGTTCGCCTCTTTCCCTCGGGGAGGTACGCCGACGCAGCTCGCCGGGGGCGGGCGGCGTCTGGTTTCTTTGCGGGACCCAGTACCGCGAGTCGGACTTGGTCCCGCCCCCCCCCCCCCCCCCTGGGTTGCCTCAGGCAGCCCAACCCCGCCTCCGCACCGCTCGCCTGAGCCCAGCAGCGGCTGTGGGGGCAACCCACGTCTGGTGGAAGCGATGCTGCATCCCTCCACTCTCCACTCCAGCGCCCCAAACCACAAGCGAGGGCGCAGAGAGATGGGACATGGGGGAGCCAGCGGCAGCTTCCACCCCCACCGCACCGCCTGCGCCATCCGAGGCGTTCCTGAATCCCCTCGGTGGTTTGCGGGCACAGGAAAAGCGCGCCCCAAAGGGTTCGCGGTCCAAGGAGCCTGATCCCTCAGGCGCTCCGAGGACATCCGAGGATGAAATGGACGTCGGTCCGTTCTGGTCTGCGGTGCACCGCAAGGAACGCGTCCCGACGCCAAAGCCTCCCGACAAGCCAAAAAAACGAGAGTCACAGCCCCGAAAGACGACACATAAACAACACAGTCCAGTAGCTCCGAACACTTCATAATGGGAAGAGAGAACATAGTACAATGGAACTGCAGAGGCTTCTGAATAATCTTGACGACGTGTATGAGATTCTGCATACCAATCAGCCAAGTGTAATGTGTGTTCAGGAAACACATTTGAATTCTAAACACACAAATTTCTTGAATTACCTGGTATACAGAAAGGACAGGGATGCTGCACACACTCTTCTGGCGGTGTGGCCATAATCGTCCGGAAATCCTTAGCATGCCACCCTGTCACTTTAAACACTATCCTTGAGGCTGTAGCAATACGCTTAATAATATTAATAGGTTGATAACGGTATGCTCCATATACATTCCTCCTGATGTTACACTTTGAGCTCTGACTTCGAGGCGCTGGTTGACCAGCTGCCCGAACCATACATTCTAACAGGCGACCTTAATGCTCACAATTCTCTTTGGGGCTCTTCTCGTACGGATGCCCGAGTCGCCTGATAGAGAGGTTTCTTACATCCTCTGGAGCATGCCTTTTCAACAATAAACAGCCTACATACCATACATAGGTCACAACACATACTCACATCTTGACCTGGCTATTGGCTCTGCAATTCTCTTTCCATGTCTTGAGTGGGCACGGACCCATATGGTAGTGACCATTTCCCCACTTCATAACGTATATAGGTACAGGCCCAGCAGTCCATCTTCCCATAAAAGGTTTAATGAAGCAAGAGCTAACTGGAATACATTTACAGAGACATCCAAACTACACCACACATTCATAGGACACCTACACGTTGAAGAAGCTACCCAACTGCTCACGCGCGCACATCCTCGACGCCGCCGAAAAGTCCATTCCCACGCTCTGGTGCCCCGCGCAACCAGCGGAGGCCGTGGTGGAATGAGGACTGCAGGCGGGCGCGAGAGGCCCAGAACAAGGCGTGGGGTGTCCTTCGTCGGTACCCACGACGTCGGGTAACCTCATTTTGTTCAAACGGGCAAGGCGTTAGGAAAACGTGTGCGTCGTGAGGCAAACGAGAGAGTTGGCGTTCCTTCATAACATCAATAAACTCCTACACAGACACACGGAAAGTATGGACAAGAATACGCAAACTCAAAGGACAACAACACACAGCCTGCCTCTGGTCAGCACAACAGGGGACACACTCGAAGACCAGGCTGACACACTCGCACAACACTTCCAACACGTTTCCAGTTCAGCACACTACACAAACACTTTCATGAAACAAAACAAATGGCCGAAAAGAAGCCTTTACATGACAATGACAGGTCAGCCACTTCTTATAACTCTGAGTTCACACTTCATGAGCTGAGGGGTGCTCTGAGCACCTCAGCTCCAGGCCCAGACAACATTACATATACAATGATACAGAACTTACACACAGACACTCCTGTAACACTTCTTCACCTTTTCAACAAGATATGGCTTTCGGGCACATTCCAAAGTCTTGGAGGGATGCCATAGTTGTAGCATTTTTGAAAGAAGGGAAGGACCCTTCTTCTCCCGCTAGCTATCGACCCATTGCCCTGACCAGCTGCTGTGCAAGCTTCTCGAGAAGATGATAAACCGGAGGCTTGTGTACTTTTTGGAGTACAACGGTCTTCTTGAGAGCTGCCAGGCAGGCCTCAGGGCAGGTTGATCCACAAACGATCAACTTGTGGCACTAGAGTCATACATTAAGGATGCCTTCATTCACAAACAATTCTGTCTTATGGTGTTTTTTGACATAGAGAAGGCCTATGACACCGCATGGCGTTATGGCATACTTACTGACCTTAAGTCGTTCGGTGTCTCTGGTAACATGTTAAATACCGTTATTAGTTATTTGTCAGAGAGAACCTTTCGCGTCAGAGTGGTTCTGCACAGTCAAAGGTACACGTGCAAGAAAATGGCGTGCCGCAAGGTGGAGTTCTAAGCTGCACTCTCTTCATAGTAAAGATGAACTCCCTTGGGAAGGCACTGCCGCCTACAATTTCTTACTCTATGTATGTAGATGACGTGCAGATATCGTTTAATATCTTGTAATATGTCAATATGCGAACGTCAAGTCCAGCTCGGCGTCAAGAAACTTGCCAGCTGGGCAGACAAGAATGGTTTTAAATTGAATCCTGCAAAAAGCTCCTGCGTTGTGTTCTCTAGGAAGCGCGGGATCCTTCCAGACCCAGACATTACACTTAATGGCGTGTCGCTTCCTGTGAACAAGGAGCACAAGTTTTTAGGTGTTGTGTTTGACAAGAAACTCACATTCATTCCACACATCAAGAAACTTCAACACAAATGTCTTAAAACAATGAATATCCTGAAGGTTCTCTCCCACCATTCGTATGGTTCCGACAAAGAACTCCTACTACGGCTCTATACTGCTTTGGTTGGTTCTCGTTTGGACTATGGCAGTGTGGTATATGGGTCGGCGAGTAAAACAGCATTGCGAATGCTTGACCCAGTACTACACTTGGGGCTACGGCTTGCGTCGGGTGCTTTTCGCACTAGCCCTGTCGAGAGTCTATATGTTGAATGTAATAAGTGGAGCCTTGAGAACCAGCGAACGTACATGGACTTACTTTATTTTTAAAATTTCATCTCAGAATAACCACCCTTTTTATCCTGTCCTTAACGATACATCCACATCTGTGCTGTTTGTAAATCGCCCGTCCGTTACTCCGCCTTTTTCACTTCGAGCGAGAGAGCGAGCCTCGGATCTGAGTGCTTCGTTTTTAGACGTGTACAGGTCATCCTCTTTAAACATTTTACCGCCTTGGCAAGTCGCCCTGTGTCCTGTGACCTTTCTTTTATAAAGCTTGACAAAAATCGGGTACCGCGAGCTGCAATACTGCAGCACTTTCTTTCTTTGCAGTTCAAATACCCACGTGCTGAATTCTACAGTGACGCTTCTAAAACCTCCACTATGGTGTCCTGCGCTGCTCATGGTCCAAATTTCATGCAGCCAGAACCATGAGCGTGCACACAACAATTTTTTCAGCAGAATAGAATTTACTGATTGTACGACATATTCTTGAATCAAATTCCCAATTCTATCATCTAGATTCTTTGAGTGTTGTTCGGCATTATCATCGCATACTGATTGTACGACATCTCCAAATCAAATTCCCAATTCTATCATCTACACAGATTCTTTGAGTGTTGTTCGCGCATTATCATCGCATAAACCCCCCAAAAACCACATAATTAATCTTGTATTCAACACTATCATGTCGGTGTATGCGGAGAAGCATCAGCTGCTCCTCTGCTGGGTCCCAGGACACGCTGGATCGCTGGGAACGTGGGAGTTGGCAGACGAGAGGGCCGCTGCTGCTGCACTCGGAACACTGTAGACATAACAACGTACCATATACAGACCTCAAGCACACATAAGACAACACTTGCGCAGAACATGGCAAACACACTGGAACGAACAGACAGACAACAAACTACATGTAATAAAGCCACACTTGGGACGGTACACAGCTGACTCACACAACAGAAACACAGAAGTCGCCTTGGCTAGGCTACGGATGGGGCACACGCATGCAACTCACTCGTATCTGCTGACGGGATCTCCTAGACCCCAGTGCGGCAGGTGCGGAGAGGCCCTATCCGTAGTGCACATACTAATAACATGCAAGGCACTTCACACAACACGACACAAACACTTCAGAGAACTCTACAGACAACATATTCCCCTACATCCATCGCTGTTTCTTGGTGACAAGCCATTGTTCCCTGAAAAGTGTGTTTGAGTATTTGTCAGATGTTAAGTTTTTAAACCTTATCTCATATCACGCATAATCAAATCTGGCCCTATACACCAGCCATCACCATTACCTTTAATTGATTTTACTATGTTCGGTTTACATGTTTTTTTACCTACCTTTTTGTGGTAATCACTTCGCTTCATTATATAACTTTTTTTCTGGCGCTCTTTGCCCTCGTTGGCCTTGCGCCATGAAACACCAACCATCATCATCATCACTCCATGCATGGGGGGGGGGGAAGGATAATAAAAGCGCAGGCCTGTTGGTAGGCGTATTCGTTGCCCTTCATGGAAGCGTGAGCAGGGCGTCTAGATGAGCTGAATGGAACCGATTGGGAGTGTTTG
>JABSTR010002787.1:0-11355 GCA_013339765.2 Haemaphysalis longicornis | reverse complement strand
AGATAAATGAAGCGTTCGCGCAGCACAAAAGTGTTGAAGAGACGGAAGCGGCGTACGATAATATGTACGAACTTCAGCACTATGACACGCACCACTGTGCCTCGGCTGAAAGGGGGCGCGGCACTGGACGATTTGCCTAACCAGCTGTGTATCGGAGACAAGCTAGTTCTCTAGTCGCTGTGACAGGAAGACCTCCGTTATGCCTTCACTGCCACCCTGACTGGGCACATTTGGAGGTAGGGAGGGCACATTTGGCCAGGAACACCCTGTGTCGTTTGCATCCCGTCGGCTTCATGCTGCACAACAGGAATGCCTGGCCCTTATGCTCGGGGCCGAATGCTTCCACCAGTACCTGTGGGGCCGAAAGTTCGAGCCGGTCACGGACCACAAGGTGCTGCTGAGTCTGCTGGGCCCTAATAAGGCGGTTCCAGTGCACGCATCACCTCGAGTGGTGCGCCGGGCCTTGAGCTTGCGGCCTACAGCTACCAGCTGGTCTACCGCCTGGGAAGGGACCTGGCACTTGCTCATGGTCTGAGCCGACTGCCCCTGCCAGTGGTGCCTGCTGCGGTTCCTGAACCTGCCGAAGTGTCAATGTGGAGCACGCTTGCCCGGAGGTGCTGTCCAGATCGGCAGTGTCGCAGGCGACCAGCCGGAACCCAGTCCTGTCTCCTGTCACAGGTGGTCAAGGTAGTGTCCCGAGGGGGAGGTGTTGGCGGAGAGGACTTACCACCACAAGGCCACCGAGCTGAGCCTGCAGCAGGGCTGCCTGCTGAGGGGTTCCAGGGTGGTGATTCCGCAGAGCCTGCGTCCCAGGGCCTTGCAGTTGCTGCGCGCGGTCGTCCAGGCGTGGAGAAGACCAAGATGGTGGCCCGGTCCCACGTTTAGTGGCCTGGCCTGGACAAGGACATTGCTCGCATGGTGCAGAGCTGTCAAGTCTGCCAGGAGAACCAGCGGGCCTCGTGTCGTGTGGAGATCACCCCCTTGGCCGTTCCCGGAGAGACTCTGGTCCCGCCTGCACGTGGATTTCTGGGGGCCCTTCAAGGGCCACTACTTCCTGGTGGTGGTGGACGCCTTCTCAAAGTAGGTGGATGTACTACCAGTCAGCACTCCATCGGCAGGAGCAACCATTGCGGCGCTGCGGCAAGTCTTCGCAGCCCAGGGGTTGCCGGACGTCATCCTGTCCGGCAACGGACCCGCTTTCGCCAGCGAGGAGTATCTGGCCTGGCTGACGAAGAACGGAATCCGCCGCATGATGGTTCCGCTGTACCACCCTGCGTCGAATGGTGCTGCCGAGCGGGTGGTGGAAACTGTGGAGGACAAGCTCAAGAAGAGCAAGGCTGGGGATTCTTGGACGCAGGTTGCCCGGGTCCTCTTCCAATACCGGACCACACCCCACGACGTCACTGGCCGTGACCCCTACGAGCTCCTGTTGGGCCGGATGGCGAAGACACTGTTCGACATGTTGCATCCAGACATCCGGTCCACAGCGCTAATGAAGCAGCTCAAGCAGAAGCTGGCAGCGGACACGGTTGGGTTGCCATCTTGGGCCTTTGCCAGTCTGGGGCTCCGGTTTTTGCCAGGAACTTCCTGCCTGGTCTACCCTGGTCCGCCAGCATGTGGTCTCTCCTGCCAGTGCGTCATCACTGCTCGTCCCGCATGTCGGACGGGACCATGTGGCACCGACACGCTGACCATGTGAGGCCTCGCCTGGCAACCTCAGCCTCCCCTTCAGGAAGCCAGCAGGCAGGGGAGCCAATCGCCACTACTTCGCTCCTCACCGGCCGCTGCCAGCGAAGAGCCAGGGGCTGGTGCTTCTCGCGCCACTGTGGCGTCACTCGCAATTCCTGTGTCACCCGCAAGGCCGACCATTGCAGTCCATTTGGACGGCGCGATAGTGGCACAGGCAGCACCCGATGCTGCCACGCCCGGAGGACACCTGTTCCCAGGAGGAGTGCGCGATCGCGGAGACCACCGGAACGCATTAACATGACACAAACATTGGCTACCCACCCCGGGAAAAACTTCGCACAACGTTTTGACACACGAAAGTTGTCCCTCCGCATTCGCTGCAACAGAGGCTGCCATGATGGAATTCGTAAGTTTCCAAATGAATACCAAGTACTGCCGCCAACTCTAGTAGGCAAAAAGACAGCGGGCAACGATGTATGGGTGGCATCACGGCTTCGCTCGGGTTTAGCACGGTTCAGTGGACGGGCTGGCCGGGCACCCTTTCCTCTGAGTCAGTAGTATTAACTCTATGAAATGGCAGGCCCAGACATATGCAGCCTTTCATTTCTCCCAAAGTGAACCGCACACGCGCTAGAACCCAGCGGCAACAGGCTTCGCGAACTCGGGGTCTGTGCTCACCACTTAAGGCCCGAACGCACGTGAACTGGTGAGTAGAAAAGCACGCAAGAGATCACGCCACGAACGCTGTGCAGAGTGTTCTCGAAGGTCAAGCTCACCGACGCTGGATGCTCCTCACGAGGCGCAGGCTCACTTCAGCTCGGTACTTTTAGGGGCGAAGCCCCTTTGGGGCTCGAGTGGTCGGCATCCCCTGTCGTCGCCGTATTCTCATGTGGTCACCGGTACTAGAACACCAGGACACTCGTTTTTCAGCGCTTCGTGATAGAACGTAACGCGCGCTAAAAGAAAAGTGTATAATGGATAAAACGTGGTTAAAAAAAAACTAACATGATTTAAAGATTTGTGGCACGCTCCCTGTCCTCTTCGTCAATCGTCAAGCACACGCTGTTTGTAGACGGTGTTAAGACGAGCAGGGTTCAGTGTCATGGAAGACCGAAACGTGGTTCTGAGCTTTAATGACAAGATTATGAACACGATGATGATAATGTTGGAGCATACCCCAGCGGGGGGTTCAACATCCTCCCGCCGCCATAGTTTGCACGTCTGCCGCTAGAAAGTTCAGGCACCAACCTACACGATGACACTGAACCTGCTGGTAGTTGATACTTCTCTCAGGTGCGCCGCGTCCTCGATCAAAAGCTCGCGTTGCAAGCAACGAATGGGACTGGTGTCGGAAAGCAAGCACGCGTGGCTCTGCTGATGCTCTTCGTTGCACCCAGAGGTCGCTAAGTTCTTCGTCAGATCGGAACGGCTCAAAGCGGCTTCTCAGTTCTTTTTCTCCCGCCCGCGAGATAACCAATCAGACAACCAACTAAATCCGCAGACCTAACTTGTAGTTTTCAGTCCGTAATGTAGATCCTTTACATAAGGTCTTCAAGGCGCGCCACCTCTTCCGATTCTACTGGTGCTTAAATGGGCCGTGCAGACAAAACACAAGTTTGGTTCATTAGAAAGATTTTCTCGTTAGAATATTAGGGGCACCATTTTTAATGTAAACTTCGCTCAAATACTCTATCTAATTACGAAAACAAGGGAATGGCCATGAGATCCACCTAGCTCATTTCCCGCAACAGAACCTATAATCGCATATGTACTCAGCTGCGTGGTTGGCTGAGGCCGGCAAAAGCAAACGCAAATTAGGCAGGGCTTATAAGCTTGCCGAACGAGCTTTTTGCGCTTAAATCCGGGACACATTTTCTTTTTCTAGCAGTAAGAATTGTGGGGTGAACAATGAAAGTTACAAACGAACACATAAACACCGAAACAGTTAGTGCGGCACTTTGCGGCTGACACTGCCTAACACAACCGTCGGACGCGTTGGACTGGTCTGACACAATAGCTGACCGAACTTAGATAAGCAGCACGGTCACTTACATGACCATGTTTGTTGAGTCATAGCTTGCGTTTTAAGGAAACGAGTAGGAACCGTAATAAAAATACGGCAGGTGTAGAAGTCCCACCACAAGCAAACTCCAAGCACTAGCACTTCAGCTAGGGCCTTAAGGCGCCACAGCCTTTCGGAATAGACCCCGCGAACAAAGAGCCTGTCTTTCCCGCCATGGACGCCGAACGGTTCGTGCAACAGCCGACGCTTGCTCGCGATAGACAGCGACACCGGAGGGCCGATTCGTCTGTGCGACAACGTGAAGCAGAAGCCAAGCGTCAACGAAGAGAGGAAAAATCCAGCTTCATCAGGCAGCAGTCAAGGCTCAACAACAGTGACGGAAAGCAAATCCTGCGGTTAAAGTTCAGGAAGCTCAAGCAAACACTGACGAATCACTGCTCCGCGCTTCCGACAGCTTTCACGTTGAGGTGTAATGGCATCCTTTTTTTAAAGCGAAAACCTTCTTAGTGGGACCGATGGCGTCCTGTCAAAAACTAACGAAAAATTGGTGGAAGGTTGCACTAAGTCCGCAAGGTTCCAGAAAATCCATAGCGAAGCTGGAGGATTTCTTTCCTATGTAACACTGAAGGACACAGCACCACGCATTGCATTAGGTTTGAATTTGTTTATTTACATATTCGATAGTCGCTTCATGTTTATTTACATATTCCACAGTGCCATATTCCATTGCATCGTGCGGAGCTTCCCTGGGCGGCGATACCGCGACTGGATCCTCGAATTTCCCGCCGAGCATTTCTTGAGACACTTTTTCCGCCTCTGCAAGAACTCGTTTTAGAAATTCATGGCATCCTGGCCGCTGCTAAAGAGGTTTTTCGCGTACTAGTGGACCTCGCTCGGGGACTCGAGGTCCTTGAGGATCGAGACCGCGGTGGGGATGTCCGGGATTGACGCATAGCAATACATCCTCCACACGGCCCACCTTATGAGCTCGTCGGTGGCCACCTTTCTGGCCTGCTCCAAGAACAGCTTTCGCACTTCTTTTTCTGCCATCTGCCGGGCCCTCGAGCAGCGCACGAAGTGGACTCACGTCCAAGTCCCGGAGAGCTGGCGCCAGTCGGCTTTGCTGCGCCCCAAGGCTCCTCTGTCCCCGGCACAGAAGCCGCAGCTTCATCCCAAAACTCGACAAAGGGATCAGTATCCGGTGGCAGGCTGACGAAGCGCAAACTGTTGTACAGCACAGCCAGCCTGCCGCTCTCTCTGTCGCTGTCGCCGTGACCAGTATCTGGTGGCAGGTTGACGAAGCGCAAACTGTAATACAGCACAGCAAGCCTGCTGCTCTCTTTGTCGCTGTCGCCGTGACCAGAATCCGGTGGCAGATTGACGAAGCGCAAACTGTAATACAGCATAGCAAGCCTGCTGCTCTCTTTGTCGCTGTCGCCTGGACCAGAATCCAGTGGCAGGTTGACGAAGCGCAAACTGTTGTACAGCGCAGCCAGCCTACTGCTCTCTCTGTCGCTGTCGCCGGCGTGCTTGGGCTGTTCGGCCCCGATCGCCTCATCGTTCACCTCACTCTGCGGTCGCCGCTGCTGCTGCTGCTGCGTCTCGCTGTCCTGCATCCGTCCCGCTCGTTGAACCCCTCCAGTTGAATCTCCGACGGAGCTCGTCGCAGGCGGTAGTGACCGAGGTAACCAAGCGCCAGTCGCTTTCGGCTGAACCTCCAACACGGCCGGCGGAACAGCGCTGCGTTCTCTGCTAGGTGGAGCGGGGGTGACAGCCTGTCAGAAATGACAATGATGATCGCAATAAATGGATGTTATAATCATTCTAAAACAAAATACCCCGCTCTAGCAAGAGGGATTGGCACAAAATACGGTTTTTCCTGAAGTGCGTTGCGAATAACTAAGAAGTATTTGGCTAAAATACTGGTTCTAGAGTGAACAGAGGCTTATAATAAGCGCAGTCATGGGAGATTGTGGCCATTACTACATTAATGTGGTCAATCCTGCTGTGGTGAGGGACTGTGTTACCGGTAATGGTTGCCGAGATCAGGGTGCACCCCAAGCGTTTTTCTGCATCAGTTCTTCCAAATCCGTGATCAGTTCTTCCAAAATGGCGGCCCGGTAGTCACGAGGGAACATTGCGTCTATGCAGCTGCAGAGACACGAGCAACTAAGGGCCGCCCCAACGCCAAAGTGCACGTTGGTGCATACAGCGAGCCACACTGACATGATTTGGGCTTGTGAGGATCGCGACCACCAACTCTACAAGCAGAAATGACCATCACTAGTGCCGAGCGCTGTTGCCAAATTTATTGGCTCGGATCCCAAAACAAGCCTCCAGGTCATCGAACTGGCCGCAGATACCACTCCCGCACAAGGAATGCACTCCGCCATCTGAGGGGATGAATCCTGGAAGACTCCCACTTCCTCTTCCTACTTTCCGCATTTTGGGAGAGAATTAAGTTATCATCAGCATTAGTGTCTAATGGCAGAGTGGGTTTGAGGCCAAAAAAAAAGAATAGGGATTAGCCAGCCATGTCACAGCGGGATGAGTCGTATGCAAACGTAAATATATAAAACAAACAAAAATGTCTCAGCAGAATACAAACAAGCATCGTGAGCATATCAGGGTTTCTTACCATAATCCTTGTGGTGAAACAGCGCGCAAAACCCAGGACAGAAAGAGGAGGCCAACAACACGAGCGCTGATGTTGTTCATGTCGTTGTTGTTGTGGTGGTGGTCATAGGCGTGCGCACAGGGGGGGCAGGGGGGGGGGGCGCCGCCCCCCTAATCATCTGAAGGGGGCGCCAAATTTGCCCATGCCCTGCCCGATGTAAACACATGAAAGTAAAATTTTCTGCTCAGAAATATTTTGTGTGTGTTGCAATTCCATCACATTGAAATAAAAATTTTATAACCATCCCCTTTGCACTGCGTTCGCACCGCAAGGCCTTCAGTGAGAAGAGGTCGGGAGTTGCTCTGGGGGGGGGCGCAGCGGTAAGACTTTGCCCCCCCAAATTGAGAACTCTGCGCACGCCTATGGTGGTGGTGGTGGTGGCCCATAAAGTTGCGCATACCCACTCAGGGGGATTGGCCAAGAAGAGTTTTTTTTTATTACTAAAAAACCAGATAGCAAAAAGTGCAGTCGAAAAAAGAATTTAGTATATAGGCTGAAGACAGAAATAGAACAAGAAAGAGGAGCGAGAGAGCCTGATCAGAATCATTTTAACAAGGCAGACGAGCCGTCTCTGAAATGAAGAAATGAATGGCTTGACAGACATCCCCATGGCAGTGGCCTAGCTGCGTGCCTCCAAATGACAAAAGCACTGGCAAGGTTAGTGGCATTCCAAGACGCCGCAGGGGAGCCTCCAGCAGCCATCTCCGGTGATGCGAGAATCGTTGTTGTTCATCGCTCGTGCTGTTGTCCTCTTCTTTCTGTTCTGGTTTTTGCGCGCTGTTTCACCACAATGAATCTGTACCAACTGGCCCAGTTCTCCTTAACGTAACTCCAAAATCAGATCCATGTTTACACACCTATACGAATCCGGTAAAGATCGTCCCAAAATCGAGTTGATTTGCGGCCGTTTTAAGAGCAGAGCTGTTCAAGCTTGAGATTGGGCCGTTGGCGTTAGAAAAAAAATAACAAAGGAAACAACTTCCTCGGCGCGAGGCACCCGGCTTGACCTTCGCGCAGAGGCTTTAGCAAAATAAACATGTTCTACAAAAACGTCACAGCACTCGAAACTGCACGGAATTAATGTAGGATGTATGTCGATAGTACAGGCGGGCGCAGATTGCGCGCCGCCTCATGATTCACAACCACCGCAAAGAAACGCGAACGCAAGTAAGTCATCGCAGCGCTTGAACTACGACATTTGCGAATGACGAGTTATGCATACTGCCGCGAACCATGCGCGAGCCCTCTGTCCAGTGATTGCACGACCACAACTCAATCATGTGAACGCAAGAATCGAATGACCGTAAGAGTGATTTGCAATGCTCACGTTCGATCCTTTCGCGTTCACGAACTATCTTGAAGGAAGGAAGGAAGGAATAGTACAGGAAAGGCAGGGAGGTTTACCAGAATACTGTCCGGTTGGCTACCCTACTCAGGGGGGAGGGTATACGGGAAATGAAAGGGAAAGGAAGGACAGCGGTACATATTAAAGGAGAAATGAGAGAAAAAAATAGAAAAAACACAAGGCGTGACCAGGCAACTAGAAAGGCGGTACAAACAACGCACACAACCAGAAAATGCACAAAACTAATACGGGCCACTGATAAAATGGGCGAACTAAGGGCACTGCACTATAGTAATGTCCCTACAATCGTTCACACAGGCCCATGTCCTTCAAAAAGAGCAGTAGGGCTTTTATAGCCTTTTCGGCCTGTATCGGACAACGCCTATGGCACAACAAAATTGTCTGCGCTGTAAAGGGGAGGTCGTCGAGTCGGCGAAGTGTGGTGGAGAGCTGTTGCCTCGGCGTTATGAAGCGGTCACAATGGCACAGAAGGTGTTCAATCAGCTTCTGGCGATTCCCGCTGGATGAATAGAAGGGCCTCCCGAATAGCTGCCAATTCAGAAGCGGTTGACGTCGTCGAGTTTGAAAGCTTAAAATGAATTTCGGTCGACTTCTGTGGTATTCATAACAGCGCCGGCAGAACTGCACGTGGTGACCGACCCATCCGTGACATGGACCCGGTCTCTGTATGCCTCATGTAGAAAGAGTAGGAATAGCTGTTGAAGACCGCTAGGTGGAAGGTGCGCTTTCTTTTTAATTCCCGGGATATTTAGGTAAGTGCAGTTGTGGCTGTGACAGGCACCAAAGTGGCGACGAGGGCCGAGACGGAGGTGTATAGCTCTATGGCAAGCTCCCACTGTGAGCGGCAACCACCTTATAAAAAGATGCCTGCGGTCGTGTTGAAGGCAGGGATGCAAGGTGGTGCAGCAAGACGCTTTATGGCGCCGACGTAAGCAAATACCGCACTATGGTTGCGCGCGAGCGGCATCCACCCCACACGAATATCCCCTTGTCGACAAAAAAATACAAAACAAAACAGCCGCACTTGGGGCGTGTTGGTAAAACGGCACTCTAGAAATCCTACAAATGGCACCAAACCGCGATTACGGTGCAAGAACACGAGCAAACGGCGAGAAATATTGTCTCCAGCGAGCAGCCCCACAGCGTTGCGAGAGAGAGAGAGAGAAAGTGATTTCTTGGAAGAGAGGAAAGGAAAGTGTTCTGAGGCTATTATTGGGCTCAGCAGAGAACTCACCTGCATACAACCCAGTGCGGAGTAAGGGGAAGAGGGAATACACGACTAGGAAAGAGATGAGTGCTTGAATAGAGCAGATACTAAAGAGAAAGAGAAAGGGAGGGAAAAATGTGGTTGATTCCTCTTTTATAGGAATCGGTAGAACACAAAAGGGAAATGTGCCATCACAGGCACTCTTACTACCCGCAAGACGTGGCACCTACTACGCCACCTACTTGATCCCCTCACCAGCAAAGGGGAATCGAACCGAAACATGGCCCGCACCGAGTACTCTGGCACACCCGACCAACTCATCCGGGACCTTCAAGACAAATACCTACAAACAGATACAGCTGACCCTCCGCTATATACCATACACAATCACCCCCATGACTTCCTCGATCGGAATATCCAGCTCTATGAACTCAGGGCTGCCTTGGAAGAATGCAGGAAACACAGCGCTCCTGGACCCGACCAGGTCACTTACAAGGTCATCGCCAACCTTGGGGACGAAGCACAAACGACCCTGCTCACTCATTTCAATGAGTTCTGGTGGTCTGGGAAGCTTCCCTCGCAATCGAAGACTGCGGAAGTACATTTCATACCCAAGCCAGGTAAATCCCCACATATCGACAACCTCAGACCGATTTCACTGACCTCCTGTATGGGAGAAGTATTGGAGCGCATTATCCTCAAGAGACTCCAGCAGCATTTAGTAGATACGGGACAGATGCCAGACTCCATGTATGGATTTCGTCAACACCTCATCACCCAAGGCGTGCTCCTTCGACGGAAGGAAGAAATAATCGTACCAGCCACCCGTCACTCCCCTCGAGCCATCCTTGCCCTGGATCTTAAAGGGGCATTTGATAACGTGACCCACGCGGCGGTTCTTGGTCGGCTTAATCAAACTGGCTGCGGGGAACGAACATACAGCTACATCGCCGATTTTCTCACAGATCGCCGAGCCATCCTCAAACTAGGGGTATCACCTCTAAACCAATCCAACTCGGCAGTCGTGGCACGCCCCAGGGATCTGCACTGTATCCCCTCCTGTTTAACATCGCATCCATTGGCCTTCCCGCTGCCCTAGAGCAAATACCCAAACTTGTACATGCCCTTTATGCGGATATCACCCTGTGGACACGCACCGCTTCCCTCGGGGGCATTCAAGAAACTCCCCAATGTGCTGCGGACACAGTGAACGCGTATGCCCAAGCCAATGGCCTCCGCTGTTCTCCTCAAAACTCAGAATTAATTACAGTTCGTAAGCACAGCCTCAACTCTGACCCTGACAAAATCTCGATTACCCTCGATGGACACACTATCCAACCGGCTAGAGCCCTGAAGATCCTGGGTCTTACTATCCAAGCCAACACTAGAAACGACCAAACACTTTACAACCTCAGTAAAGCGACTGATCAGGTAATACATATGATTTGTCGCATCACCAACCGGCACCAAAGCATGAAAGAAAAAGATACTCTTCGGCTCGTTCAGGCTTCGTCATCTCCCGAACCGACACCGACAAACTCGATCGCCTCATCCGCAAAGCAACAAAACAAGCTTTGGTCTCCCGATGAGCACATCTACGGCCAAACTACTTAGAATGGGGCTCCACAATACCATAGAGGAGCTCATCGAAGGACACTTTCCAGTCAACGCCTTCGACTTGCCCAAACCAAAGCAGGCCGCGCGGTCCTTCGAAATATTCAATGGTCATGCCCTGACCAGACCCACCTGGTCACCATCGCCTACACTTGGCACCAGTTCATTTTTGTGGCTCGCCACTTTCCAGAAATATGCACCCGGACATTCACCCTGGTCCATGCTCGTAGAGGAGCCCCAAGCAAAGTCCACGAAAAGCTTAACAGCAGCCGATCCGACGTAATCTACACAGATGCGGCCAGTTACCCAGATAACCAAACTAAGGTGGCAGTGGTAACCTCTAAGAACGCCCTCATCCCCACCGCTTCAATCCGGACAACTTCCTCCCTGGACGCTGAAGAATTAGCTATTGCGCTCGCCCTTACCCAAACCACCTCCAAGATTATATTGACCGATTCGCAAGCCGCCTGCAATATGCGATGAGGTTTTTGAGGGGGTGCGAGGGAGGGAAAAGGGCCCGAAACTGTCTGGCATGGGGTGCCGACACCTTATCAGGCCCCAAGCCGCCTGCCGCAGGCTCTTGTCGGGACGGGTGGCCCCCGCCACATGCTGACTTCTGAAAGAACATCCGCCTGCCCATCGGGTTGGCATTGTGTTGACTCACCGCCCGCCACCCTACACCCACCGCCCACTCTGCATTGACGAGCAACAATTTGCTCATCAACAGGCTCAAGAACTTACTCACCGAGCCGCTGCCACCGTGCTGTTTCCGCACCTCT
>JABSTR010002786.1:0-57548 GCA_013339765.2 Haemaphysalis longicornis | reverse complement strand
TATTTTGGGTGTGCCCCCCGCGATTGGAAAGAATAGATATAGTGTACAAAAGAGCATTACCCAGTGAGCTAGCACCGACAGGAAATTGGTAGGGTCCATAAATCACAAAGAGTTAAACGTTTCGAAGTGGGTGGGGGGGGGGAACGCGGCCTCCTTTCCAAGAGAAATCGCATTGTCGATCTATATCAGTATTCTAAAGCGGCGGTAGTGAAGAGTTTGTGCGAATTCTGGTGGGAGCTCAATGGTAGGATTAATGGACAATGTCATAAAAATCATGAGGTATCCAATTTTAATCGAGCTATAAGCTCGTTAGTTTTCCATAACTTTCATATTACGAAGCGTCGCTGACCCAAACTAATAAATAAGATAAGATTCCCAACCCTCGCGGTCGTTGTGGGTTTAAAAGTGGATTCTGAAATTGTTGCTTTAAGATGTTCAACTGGCAAGACCGGGACCGTTCACATGTCTTGAAAGGGGAACTGAGGCAACTTTTAGCGTGAGAGCGGCAATATAGAACCGTATTTGAAAGGGCGTTTCAGTTTGGCCGATATATTGTTGCCTAAAACAGTGCACTCTAGAATGTATACGACATAAGCGGAGTCACATATAAAGTTACCTTTTATATTTACGTAATAGTCTGAAGTTGTGCTGGAGGCACACTGTGTAGTGGTCATGTCTGGGCATACTTTACATCGAGGTTTATTACAGGGCATGCAAGCACTAGTTTCCGCTCGGCTGATGCGAGAGTCTTAAATTTTTATTACGGTGATAGGCAACGCGCGGTGGTTCGGGGAATATGCTTTTTAGGAGTACACTTCGAATTGAGATATTGTGATGTTTTCATAGTGCGGTTGACACGCTTGGAGCGGAGCCGCAGAGGAATAAAACTGGGGTTTTTTGAGGGTCAACGTTCGGGGATTTTTTCTGAAGGATTTTGTTACGGTCGAATTGGTTGGCTCTCACAATCGCGTCGTCGAAAAATTGTTTCGGCATTTTTTTTATTCAGGAGGGCGGTCTTAATTTTTCGACCGTCTGAGTCAAAGTCGGCTTGGTTTGTGCAAATTTTCCTAAAACGGTTGGCTTGGCTGTAAGGTATTGCGGTCTTGCAGTGTCTGACATGTCTACTTTGGAAGTGCAGATACTGCCTTGTCTGTCGGTTTTCTATACAGTTTAGTTTGAAGCCGACCTTGAGAAGTAGTAGCGGTAACGTCCAGAAAGTTTACACTGTGTTCCAAGTAGGAATGAGAAAGGGAAATACTAGCATTGGCTAGTTTACATGCCTCAATGAAGATGAGGAGTTCCGCGTCACTGTGATGCCAGACCATGAATATATCTTCAATATACCTTTTATCGTAGAGTGGCATTAAACTTTGAGTGTGAAGAAAGTTTTATTCGAGGGAAGCCATAAAAATATTGGCGTATTTGGGTCCGATTAGTGTTCCCATTGATGTTCCCCCTACTTGCACGTAATCGACCTCATCAAAGTTAAAATTGTTAAGTTCACGAATAAGCCAAAGAAGAGTTTCAGGAGTGCTTGAATCGATAGGTTTGTCGCCGCGGTGACTGCTCATGCGCAAGAGATACAGCGGTGATGCCATCTTCATGGGGAATGTTAGTGTACAGTGGCGCACCATCGAGGGTTACTAGGAGGCAGTTATCAGGAATTTCATTTCTTGAGATGTCTGACAGAAAATCATTAGTATCCTTAATGAAAGAGGGAAATCAGAGCGGAATGTCGCAAGTGAGTTCATCCACATAGCGCGAGAGGTTTTCGGTGACTGTGCCAATTCCAGAAACAATGGTGCACCCTTGGTTGTTCATCTTGTGGATCTTAGGGAGAAGGTAGAATTTACCCGCTACTGGGCTGAAAAGGCTTAATGCCCTTAAGCCCAGTAGCCGGTAAATTCTACCCTTTCCCTAAGATTCACAATAGAGAGTTATAGCAGTTCGGAAAAACGGTTCCGGTACGGTAACGTCTACCATCTGGACGCCACCGCGCATGCGCAGAACCCCCTCCGTATACCAAGGGTCTTTCCCGGACGGTACCGAAACGTACTGTGTCCGTCGTTCGAAAGCGGGCGGCCGCTTTGAAAGAGTTTGGGAGACGCCTAGTCGAACGGATTGTAAATATGAGAACGTTAAAAAAAATTAGGTTGCAACACGTGAAGTCCGCGCGATTCTGGCAGCTCAAACAGCAAGCGAAACATGGTCCCGGCCCAACTGCCGTGGCTTGTGTCGTCGATTGCGCATGTCTTTTAGGTTAAATAAGGGTGATACGGCTACCTAACTAGTATTATCAGCTACATGGGGCCCGTCTACAAATCGGCGAGTGAGGAACAGGCGATATCAGTGCGAAGGACTCTCAAATACAACTAAAAACTAGAAACAGCCAGCCGGATGTACTGAGAGCCTAGCTTTACCTGCTGGCGCCATCTATTGAAATGGCGTAGAGGTAAAATGTCCGCTTCATGTTCACGCAGTCGCAGTTCGAATCTCCGTAGGGGCGTTGGATGTTTGTTTTTTCTAATGCGGTCTTTAGCGCTTTTGACAACTGAAAACTAATATTTCATCACAGGAAACGCCACAGACTCGCGAAAAATTGCCAGACGACGTACAACGCAAGTCGCTCCCAGTCACGGTTGCATGGCCGGTAGTAACGGTTTGCTATAACTCTTTAAACGAACCTTCCGGTACGGTCCGGTAACGGGTACCGTGTACCACACCGGAACCGTTTTTCTGATCTGCTCTAACTCTCTAATAAGATCCCGATCGAAACGGCGCCCTTTTTTTTACAGTGTTTTAAATTGCGCAGCATACATGCCATTGAAGCAAATTAATCGATCGATTGGCATAAAAAGGTAGGTTGCCGTGCATTCTTATATCTGTACCTGCAGTATGCATGATTGCCCAGTTTAGTACTGCGCTAACGTTGGGCTGTGTAATGATACACCCACAGTAAAAACAGTTATGGCTTCCTTGTGTAAAAAATACGCGCACACTTATGTCCGACGAAGTTCGGAAATTTAAACATTTTTCACACTGTTTAAGTACGGTTTACGAGCTCGAGCTATAGCTGGCCAATAAAATGATGGTGTCGTTTAGAAACTTACAGGTTAATTTATGGAGACTGGAGACATCTGACGTGCGCCAAACGTTTTTTATGCCCTTCGCAAAATGTCTAAAAAGTACAGCGCTTTGCATTGGTTTCTGAATAACAGCACCTAGCTTGCAGTTCTGCTGTCATCGTCTGGGAATGTCCGTACCAAATGGAGCAAAAAACAAGGAGTGGTGTCGAGGGCCGTCGAGAAGATATAACAAAAACCAAAACCTTCCAAGGAGCCATGGCCGTTATTTGTCACTTTTGCCCGACCCCCTCCCCCTTCCAACCCGGTGACAACAACAAAATTTTGCGTTAGATCTGCTGCCATAATTTATCAATGCTAAACTTGGCGTGAACAACAGCGAATGCCTTTGCAAACCGAAAACTTCATCACTTCCCCCAAGGCCCAAATGGGACCAGAAGACAGCACTGGCACCTACGTACTACAATCGTACTAAATCACAACCTTTTTTAGTAGATTACAAATAACTATCAAACACCACGCTCCAAAATTTAGGCAAATAAAAAGTTTTGATTATCTCTCCCCCAATACATTACCGGATTTGAACTTGCTCAACTGCAGTTATTTAGGCATTAGAGAAGAAGCAGACAATTTGAACGTGTCCAGCAAGTTTATCAGCTGTCTGTCATTATTATTCAAGTTAGTACAGCGCACCATCGTTGAATGCTGCCAACTTATTCAAGATGCCTTACTAGTCGGACGCACTAAGCTTTCCAAGCCTTTTATCAGCTCAGATCATTGATCTCTATCAGACCACTACCAGAAGGGGCACTAAGAAGATAAGCACCCACAGGGAAAATAGTGGAAGATCGAGTTGCACCATCTACACTTTGTTACTTGACACATTAGGCAAGCAGAAAAAATAAGATTCACATAGCCCCATTCATTAGGCTTTGTACCCATACAACGCTTAGCTAAAGATACCTTAAAGTAAAATTTGTAATTTGCTGTTTTTTGAAGACCAATTCGTCACCATCATGAGCTGGTGCAAATACCCAAAGCAAAATGAGAGAGAGAGAACACGAAAGCGCCTATCGCAACACTAAGACGCTAGGTAAAGTGCCCAAGCGGGAGTTGTAGGTGGGGTGTTTTTGGCTTGGGCATCTTGAAAAGGGACAGTTCAAATCGAAGCTGGTTGGCTCCTTCTGAAGTTGGGAGAGGACACGTAGATCAGGAGGTCGGGCTCACGGCTCTAAAGTACTCGCGCTAGACCGCTTTCTAGAGAGTAGTGCGAAAGTGAAGTCGGCGTGCACGGTTTCAGTGTACGAAGGTCGATGTACAAGGAGGAGGCCGTTGGAGGAGATTTGAAGGTTCTGTAGCGCGTAAATATCGGACAGTGCCAATTTAGGTGCTGGAGATTGGCTGGTGTGAGGGAGGCGCAGAAGGGACATCGAGGTGGCAGAGGTAGAGTGTGCTATTAGCGGAATTTCTCTGGGGTTAAGCTAGCATTGCCAAAATATTTGTTTATAACAATTTCGGCGTGTCTTGGGAGTGGCCGCAGAGTGGATAAAAAGCCGGTTGGAGTGAGGTCCTCGAAGTGATCTTTTGTGTACCGTGAAAGCTGTATGTCTGGCGGTAACACTTAAGGTGGTGGAGGAGCCATTTCCTGTAGCAGCGGAGCTATTGGATAAATTTGCTCACAACTTATGTATGCCCACCACTTCGCTTTAAATGAAGACTGAAGTGATTCAAAACATTATGGAATCATTGCGCTAATTGTAGTATGACGTCTCTAGGCCATGTTTCGAGCACGCTCGGGGTGTTGACGGGAATTTATTCATTCGGAAAAGCAGTTAAAATTTGCTGTGCGCCGCTTTGCATCCTTCTTGCCGATTTACGAAGAACTTTCATTTGATGGTCATTCGCTCGAGATGGCTTGGCTTGACAGCGCTACGCCACTGATCGCCGACCCTTCTACAGAATAAGTCGGCCCAGCCTATAGACGGCCGGCTGTCGGCGGGTCATGGCAATTTCTTCGCTCAGTTCAAACGTAGCGACAACATGTGCTTTTAATATGTTAGTTTGTAGACAGTATCCAGGTTAGCAAAGTCTAAGAAGTTCAAGTTGCCCTATACAAACGATTGGTACGCTAGAAAAAAATCTAAGCCCAAATTCAAGTTGGAGAAGAGTCAACAAAATGATTATGAGTGGAAAAAAGTACCAATCAACGGAAACCTTTATTGTAGGGCGTAGAACCACGGTGCGGGAAACGCTTTTATGGCTAGGTGAACTAGCACTACAGTAAGCAGCACGACCACACATTTGCACTCTTTTGTGCCCTGGGAAGGCAGTCGCTAGAGATGACACATTTGAGAAATTAGCGGGACGCTTACTGCCCAAGCGTTAGTCAAGAAATGGTTATATAAGCTGCTCGGAATGCTGATACAAAAAAGCGATGTTAAAGTAATCGGTCTGAATATTGTTAGTAACTAAAAGCAGTTTTGTTAAAAATATGATTCTACTTGGTCGTTGGCTGCTTAATCAATCTGAAGTGAAGACAAAGGTTTCCCGGCATTCTGCACGTTCTTGTGCGATTACTCTTGCTCTTGCTTACAGGAGTGCATCGAAAGCACTTAGCGCATAACACCTTGCATTGCTGTTTGCGTAACGTCTTAAAAGGTCATGTGATCTGACCCACATCCCTGTAATATTATGTATTTCAGGTGTGTAGGTTATTCAATAAAATCTGACATTAAAACATTTGGCCGCTGACCGATGTAACATTTTTATTTTTGTTCCGTATACTAAAATTCTGATAAATGACTTCTTTTCCTAATCTGACAAGTTATATTTTTCGTATATGAGCACTTAGATTTTTTAGAGTTTAATTGGTCGGGCAATGAATCGATGACAAATTGCCAGACCGGCGTCACTTCTACGACGTTCATCCGAACTTTTCTAAAAAAAAAAGAAAACAACATCCCCCTCGCGAGGGGCACGATCAAATGCAGAGCATTTCTGCGGGGGGGGGGGGGGCGCCTGCAAGTCGTATGGATTACGTATTGGTTGTTGTTGTGTTGTAATTGTTGTCTTCCAGCGTAGACATTGTCGATGAAGTCGATGGGAACGTGCCGTGAACCCCCTGCCGCGGCTATGACGCAACGTGGAGCGGCTATGACGCAACGTGGCGCGGCTATGACGCAACACAATCCAACACAATCCACTTTAATCCAAATCCAATCCAAATCCAAATCCAAGCCATCCAATCCAATCCAATCGAATCCAATCTAACGCCCCTCGCGAGAGAGAAGAGAGAGTGTGTTATATAGCCGCCGAAATCGGCCACCACGCGAACGCGTGATGCTGAACGTCACGAGTCACGCCCGATGTTAGCGACCGCAGCGCGCGCGAACGAAGATGTGGTTTAAGCCGCGAACCGACCCGCGGTGAGAGAGGGCGTTGCGAGCGGAGAGAAGGCGAGGAGGACGCGGGGGAGAGGGCCACCTCTGGCCGACGTTTGAATGAGTCAAGGATATAAGCACGTTCGTAACCTTCCTTCTGTGTCGGCTTTGTGGCTCAGTTGGTAGAGTACCGTGCACCTTGCGTTCTGCCGCAGAGTCGTAGGATCGAAACCTGGCGCCGGCAAGTATTATTTTTTTATATGTAGGGGGAGCGAGCGGACGCGGACTACGGACGCCAACGCGGGTGACATCGTGAGTTACTGAAATGCTCTGCATTAAAAACTAAACAGGCTACCAATATATAAACTATATTTCTCGCCACAACGACGCTTAACTTTCGGTTGAGTGATCTGGAGCGTGTACTCTTTTACAATTCGCAAGTCCGAACCCAATAAGAATGCCTTTTTTGGTTGATTCATGGGTTTTGAGTATGTATATACTGAGGTCACCATTTTGAACTGCAGATAGCACAATGCCTGCAGAGGGACAGTCACGCGCTGGCGAGTTCGTGTTTGCGTGGCGAAGACATAAGCACCGCCTGCTCGCGGACACACGGCCAAATCAACAGACTATCCGCCTGGTGCGAACGGGCCTCCTACGACCAACAAACGAGGCACGCAAGCTCCAAATTTGGGGGCCAAGCGCCTCGCGTTTGAGCGTTCCCGGTTACGTGGAGGCCGTTCACATACTGCGTACGCCTTGGCCAGCTATCGCTACCATTCTAAGCCGCTTTGCGCGGCGTACCTGATGTAGTTTACACCCTAGAAGATGGCACAAGCGTGGTACGCCGATTCATGGCGTATTGAGAAGGGACAACCAGTGATAACATCAGATTCAAAGAAAGTTGTTTCACAGAACCGAAATAAAACCTGGTTCGAATTCTATTCTAGGTTAATTGTCAAATCATATAGCCCCCCGAACTCGCGTCACTGCTATTAGCTGTTGCGCCCGCCGCATATGTCACATGGTTACTTTTCTTCTGTCCGGCTTTATATATTAAATATGTCGTCATGATAACAATGAACCCTGCGTTCATTTGACACAGTCTTCGCAATGCAAATAACAAGAAAAGTTTGACAAATGTACAGCAGTATCTGTTTATGCACTAGAAACAAATTTGCTTTGAAGAAAGAAATCTATCGGCTAAATCTTAAGCGCAACTTTCAATAAACAATACTACTTCATATGCAAGATTAGTCTAGTAGAATACTTGTGTGACCTAATACAAGTTAACCCATACACTGCATCCAGTGCCTAATCACCCACCTACACGTCGTATAGGCCAAAACGATCCTCAAGCAGTTTTTAGGGCTGTTACGTAAAATAAATATCTTGCTAGCAGTAAAACAAATGCTTCTTGTTGAAACCTGTACTGAGTCATATTGCGGAAAATTGCGTAACGTTATCCGCCACAATGCAAAAAGGTGACACTCTTCGTCGTATTGTGTAGTATATTATTTTATAAATATTGGGGCATAAGCACAATCCTATAATTTTTAATGTTATCCTGTGACTCGCAAGTACCAGCTTGTAAACACAGTCACAAGTGCATACTACAGTAGGATGGTGCCACGTAAGGACGCCCTAAGTGGTCTGCAAAATTTTGTCAAAACAGTTATGTAGAAAATTATTTTCTTTTTGGTAAATGCATTCCTCTTCAACGGGGAACGGGTTTGCTAGAAAGTAAGATCGCATCAAAACATTAAATGCTGTGGCAAATTCTGTTGCATTGAAATCTAAAAATAGAGCACAAAAATTCCTCGATCCTCCTCATAAAACTATCAGCAGCAGCCACCTGAGTACAAAAAATAACCGGCGAGTAAAACTGCATGGGGCCACCAAAATAACTTTGTACTGTATCCACACACTGAATATATATTGTATACTGCAGTTATTAAGATAGCCAAGGACACATAAAGATCGATATTATTATTTGAAGCAGTTAAACCTGCACCAGACGGTTTAGAAAAGTCCACGTATATATGTTCTCCAGCTGTATACATCAGACAGAAAGCAGAAGGACGAAATAAAATTCCCCCCGCCCTGCAGTTCTATGTGCGTACTTTGCCCCTTATATATGCCAACATCAAATCGGTTGCCCTAAAGGATGTCGTACCAGACCTTGCAAAGATTTCCATGCTCCATTTCAGCCTTCTCACAACAGAAAAGATGATGCTGTTGTTGAATTACCAGAGCTGCTTTCAGTTAATGCGCGAACTGATTGCGGAAGCCTCAGCTAGTGCCCTTTCAGGATAAGGTCACCGGCATTCTTATTTTCACCCAAACTAATTCAGGAATCATAATGCCTTCATCCCCTGTGTGTCACGTACCTATTGCTATGGCATTAAATATTCCGCGTAGCAATTTCAGCAACCAAAAATGTCAAATTTGATATTGACAGTCGTTCTATCTCGTCCTTCCACTAGTTTTGTTTCATTAATCGGAAGTCCCGTTAGAAAAACAAGAAATCTTCCTTATTTTTTTAGCAAAATAACAAAACGCAGAGCAGCATTGAGCCATATATTCCACAAATAATGACCATTTGTTTGGTATGCAGTGCTTGTTACACTGATTTTAGTATCAAAACACCCCTGTCCCTCCTAAAAAACTCCGCGTTCATCCCACATGCACTGCGTCAATTTGGCTTGTATTCTTTTCGTAATGTCAGATGCCTACAGTTACCGGCTTATGGATGGAGCGCTATACCACGAGTAGCACCACCCTACAGGCTACAAATGGGTGTCAGCGAACGCCGCCGTCACCTATTCGAAGCGCTTCCCAGTGGTGCCATGTCTGGACATCTCAGCTTTCAGAAGAAGGTTTAAGAACACACTGCAAACGCGTTCATAAGATCGCGTCCGCGGTGTGTTCTTCTGTCCAGGCCACTCCACCAGTGTCGCCTGTTGTGGGCCTCCTGCGGGTTGTGTCAGCGCCGCAGATGATTTAATTCACCCCTGCTTTTTTGCTCCAACCTGTTCCGTGACCGTACGACAAGTGTGAAGCCGTAGACATAGAATCGTACGGGCACTTATCTCCAACAACGGTTTCCGCTGGATTGTGACTGCTGCTGATCACTTAACTCGTTATGCCGAGACCCTCCATCGCCCCCCCCCCCCCCCCCACCGATGTGGTAGTTCTGAAGAAGTAGCTGAATTTGTATTACGCTATCTCATCGGGCGACATGGATCACCTGGAGTTCTTATGGGACCGAGGAAAACAATTCAGGGAACCTCGCACTCAGGCGCAAGGTTTGGGGGCGGAACAGCTTTAGGTGATCATTGACGGACACAAAGTTCAATTTTAGTATAATTTTGGTGCCGTGGTTCACGCCAGTGGCATGTAATTTCAAGGAGGTTACGTTGAGCAAGGCCAGAGTGAGCTCGTCGTTTTAGTTGACGTTTTCTTATGCCACTCTGCAAGCGCGACTATCGTCTCTAACGTATGCTTTGCACGTCGAGCCTCTCGAAGCGCGGTCTCTTCGTCGGCCGTACGAACTACCCACAGCCAGGCCATGTGGAGGCAGCGATCACCTGCAGCATCTCTGATATTCAAATCACGGCTTTTTTTACGGCGCAAAGTGCATGCGAATTACGACGCGAAGAACAGCGATTGAGGGGAGCACGTTATGACGTGTCTTTCTTGTTCCGAGCAAGTGTTGCCACCATAAGGCGAATGCGGCGCTTTTTGTGGGCAATGTTGGCAAATTTCCATAAATGGGTCGGCTTCGCCTGACGAACGTGCGCTCGAGGCACGCGTGCACGAGCGCTAAGCATTTTATTTTTATTTTTAACTACATACATGATTCACAAACGATTTGTTCAATAGCTTCGCCGTTAAAACTTTTCTACCACACGGCCTCGTGAGAGTGCTCCCGGCTACCCACAACGTCAATAAAAGCTCTTCTGGTTGCCATGCCCACACTAATGGGCTCACCGAGAGTTTCCACCACACTCTGGCCGACGTGATCTCCTCATGCATCAGACACGACTGCAGAAAATGACACGTCATCCGGCCCTTCATGACATTCGCATATAATTGAGCTGTCCAGCGCACCACTGGCTACGCGTTTTCCTTTCTTGTTTACGGCCGTCCAACCTCTTTTACCGTAGACCCCGCTTTTTTATACGGCCTCGTCAATATAATTTCACCGTTTCACGAACAGTTCGCCATGCGGACCACTAACTGTCGACGTGCGACCTGAGACTACACGGAATCTAGCCAGCAAGAACCGAGGGCCCGGTTCGATTTAACAAACCGATCCGTATAATTCTCGCAAGGGTGCCGTGTACTTTCTTGAACTCCCGTCTGTACTCGAGGACTCTGTGGAAAGCTTCTTCACCGCTACCTCTGCCGCTACGTTATGATCGAACAGACATCACCTAGCTATCACGTGTCTCCAGCAGATATTCCTACGGACCGTCTACACCAACCAAAATGAATAGCGCACGTTTCGCTTAACGCCCTAACGCCGTCTGCAGCTGTCCCCTTGTACTGCCAGGTGGCCGCCTCCAGCCTCGGGGAACTTGTGTGGTCATTGTTAGTTTTCTAACTTGATATTTATGCGTGCGTTTAAGATCACCACCGCCATACATAGTAAGGCTTCAAAGGGGCCAACCACCTTGTTACTTCTACCCACCTGAACCCATCACCACTCTCATCGGCGGCTAATCATAGTCATTCGAGTGTTTTCCTTCCTTTAGGCTCCGCAGACTAATTATTGTGGGTTCCCGGGATCTCGAAACTCCACCTTTTGATATAAAATTGTGCGTACCGGGCACGATCGTTCACAGAATACTTCAGATGTTCCCGCAGTTTAAAACGCGATTGTCTGTATGATGTTTAATGAACCCGGTAAGCTTTGCGGACGTTGTTCGTACCCCAAACAAAAAGAGAGCGCTCTGGCAGTGGTTGATCCTGGAGTTCACATTCTCAGGCACATAGGGGTGGAATTCTAATTTTGAATCTGAACACTGACCGAACTGCCGCATGCAAAATGAAATGTCTAAAGAAATAGCCGTGAATAAGTATATGTTACTGCGGCCTTAGATTTTCGTTCTGCTTTCTACATTTTCGTAAAGGCCTTGCAGAAACTCAAGTCAAGCCACAAACTCCGGAATATGGTGGGGAAGCAGCAGTTGGCCCGCCTTCTTTAAGCTAAATGTCGAGATTGAGCTACTTTTGAGAGCACCAGTTGGTCTCGAACGGGTAATCACAACAGTGACATCAGAATTCGCAGCAGAAGGTATTAAAGGCTAGAAACACTCTGATCAATCTGGAATTTGCCAAGATGAAAGGCAGCGAATGTGGTTTGGTTCAACACAGGGAATGGAAAGCATCGACTTTTTTTGTTGTGACCTTTACTCCCCCTGAAGGACTGCCGGGAAAGCTACTTTGGCGTTGCATGTAATAAAACCTTTGTATTGTGTTTCAGAAATAAATGAATGCTTCGAGTGCTCGCAGTAGGTTATAGAAAGCTTGTAAGGTATTCTCTGGGCATGCTTGTAGCGTTTCATTAATATTTTTGATGGCAAAACCGCCGAAACATCTCTGGAAAGCACACTAATACAATGCTGGCACGGAAGAAAAATATTTTGAGACTTTTTCATAGAATGGAACTTCTTCACCATTCCTTCAAACATGAACTTTTCTCTTTTGCTTTGCTATCCGCGTGTCAGTAACCTTACACAAAGGCATATTTTAGCTGATAAAGTTCATCAAAACATCTGTGTTGTCTACGAACAGCGCTCATGAAGTAGCAAACCGTCAGGACCGCGTAGGAAAAAACATTCTGTGAGGCAATTCGCAGCAATGTTTTTGATAAATTGACCGATGGCGAGAGCTAACAGTGAAACGTCTGACAAAAGTAATGGTTATGGTTTCTTTATTTGCCTAAAGTACCACCACAAAATAGAAGTTTGATTGTCCTGCCTAGTGCGCATAGAGCAATGATATTTCTTTCAACCCCTTATTACTCCTTAGCACTTTTTTCGTAACTTGCAAGTACAATAATAACGTTTGTGTGTGCCTAATTGTAGAATAATTACTGGGGCGGGCCACAGATGAGTAAGAGCACAAGGAGCGAAACGTGCGATCGACGTGCAAACACTTTACTTAATAAAACTGGATTTGTCTCTTTGAAACACAAATCATTCTATGGGCAGAACAAAATGACCGTAGTGAATCTTCCCAGTCGCATAGCCTTCATAGAAATTATTTCGGTGTAGGTGGTATCCCCTAGATATTCACCTTTGTTTGTTAGTACTACATGATTAGACAACTTTGGTGTTCGAAAATCCTGAGTTTATTGCCCACAATGGCACACAAAATACCCGACCGCTATTAGGGCAAATATCAGACCAAAATGCCCAAAACCCCTCCATATTTCACAGGAAAGCTTGCATCAACGCATTAATTACGTAATTGAAGTGAAATAAAATTCAGTAAATATGCGGCTGCGGGGCATTATAAACATAGTACTCCGGAATGCGATATGAGCATAGACCTCATGGAGGACAAAAATTTGTTGATGCTAGCTGACTAAAGGTGAACATAGCGAAAGGGTAGTGACCTTCGCATTGGACACGTGTCTTACCCCCGTACTCAGAAAGCAAACTTTTTTTAGGCCATACGGCAGTTTTTTTTAAATGTCGAAGAATTGCCAGAATAAGAACAGACCTCCACGCGTTTTGAAAGTCTTTGCTGACGGCTTTTCTATCAAAGCAATTTCTTTCGAATAAACGTAGGCCTCGCTAACAAGGCTAGCGCGCGACACGTCAATCTGTCCACGGCGTGTTTGCGGGACTTGGCTGCTGCACTAGAAAGGAGGGCTCTTCGGTGAGGCCGATTTGGAAGCCATAAAATCACCAAAAGGTCTTGGACACGAGGGTTTGACATAACACCGCCGCACACATTTGATCGCCGCATGCACAACTATCGCCGATTACGATTCCTTGATCAATTTGTACCCACGCTCTGCATTCTTCCTTGCATCTGCCACTTAGTTTTAGTTATAACTTGAATTCAGGAAACGGACGGAAATTGAACTGAGGAATTTTCACTAGGTTGATGCGCGCAGTGCATGCGCAATGAAAGCAATAAAATTAACGGTCACCAGATTGCGTTCTCTTCAGCAAAGTAACGTAATCTTTTGCGCTTTCCTCCAAGCGCCTCTCGGTTTCCCCAATGTAGTCTTTCCTCCGTGTTAAGGCGATGCTCTACATGTGGAGCCTTCCAGTCTCCGTACCCTTTATTTATGATTGTTATGGCATTTGTCCCTTTTCTACTTATGGCTTACTTATCGCCACATGTGGTACGCTTTCTTTGGTGCATTGCCCATAACATACACAGCTTGCGACAATCGATTTTTTAAATTATTACATAGTTTTATGTGTTAAAAAATGAGGTTTTACAAGATTTAGTCATGTAAGTAGGAACCCGTATCTCTATTATGTTTTGTGCGCTCCGCGTCTTGGATCGGTCGCTTTTCCCTGAGGGCTCTTTTATCAAAGGAACCTGCTTCGGATGAACTTAGGCATCGCCAATAAGGCTAGCGCGGGAAACGTCAATAAGTGTACGGCGTCTAGACGGGACTTGGTTTGCATCCGGGATTACGAAACTTCGATATTTGATGGTAAAAGCTGCTAATGTGATGTAGGTAAGCCTCCCTAATAGCCGAGCGCACAGCCATACCAGCAATCGCTCTTTTTGCATTACAGTATACAGCTGAGCTATGTGGAAGGACGTCCTTTCTGCTCTTTTTTCCATACAGCCCGCAATTATACTCAATGGTATATCGGAGGATGGAGTCCAAAAACCTTGCGAAGACATTTTCAGGTAGCTCGTACCTGAATTATAGGCCGTGGGCGCTGCCCTGAAAACAATTCGTAATGTCCACCCACAGGGTTGACTCATCCCCTTTGTCTTAAACTCGGAGCTACAGGTAAGTCAACATACGACAAAATGACCAGAACTATATATTCTTGTACGGTTATACAAACTCCGCGATCCCATCCGTTACGCAAATATACACAGGTAGGGGGCGGCGCGAAATGCTGAGACTATGCCTATACTCTGGATATAATGGTACTTTCGCGTTTCCAGCGGCTTTGCAAGAACGCCGTTGGACACAGCCACTGTATTACGAAAGGACATTCTAGACTTGCCTTTGATGGCTGCTCGGAGTGCGTTCTTGTGGTTGGCGTGGGTAATGTATAATTAGAGACTAGAATCTAACACCAGAAAAATCGCGGTTGAGCAGCGTATAATAGGCACTGAAAGGTGTAATTAGGGCATATATACGCGGCAAAACCTCCAGTTTAGGCATGCATAGGCACAATGCTTTCTTACAGCAGAAGCGTATTAAAAAAAAACTACCCAGGCAATAGAAGCAGCAACAAATCTTGTGCTACTGGAAAATACTTTTAGTCTCTTCGTGAAAATGACCCGTGCAAGAGTCAACATTTCAACAATTTTACGTCAAATTTGGCTTATTCGGCTCTAAAAGAACTAACTACATGAAACGAAAAACCACCTGCGACAATGCTTTCGACATGAAGTTGTACCTGTTTTCAGTCAATATCGATGGGCAAAAAAAAAAACAGCACTTAACATCTACTGTAGTTGGCGTTTCGTGTTTCTACTTTGCAACGCTCCATGATCCAATTCCCTGGGGATACAAAGCTTGCCACTAAGATCCTTTGGAAGTTCTTAGTGCGGTTGCTGGTTGAGATGGTTTTCCTAAAAGCAGTAATCCGTTTTTTCATCAAAGTTGATACAAATAACTTCGACGAATGTAGCTGAAGTTTTTATATATTATGTTCTAGCCAAGAAGCAGGTGTTTCAGTGTAAGTTTGAATATGATTAGCACCGGTGAACGTTCCAACCAACTAGAAATTTCAGCTTGTTTGTACACCTTGAAGAACTGGGGAAACATTGCAATGAACGGGACACGGAAGAACAAGAGGATGAAGCACTTCGTCTTGCTCCCCTTTTTTGTCTTGTCTATCTAGTGCGCTGTGCCGGCACTTTAACTCCATATATTAAGAAAACATTACTGAGGCCACAAGACGGCCTTTCGTCAAGGCCGGAAACAAACGTGGATAGGAAAAAGCCGTAGCGGTCTTCACTGCATCTCCTTAAGGCGCCGTTTTCAAAGGCACCTCGTTCGGAGCAAATTACGCACTTGCAAACAAGACTACCGCGCGAGGCGCCAATCTGCGTACGGCGTGTAGATTGGCCTTGAGGAAGAGAGCCTCTGTAGCACCGAGTTGAAAAGGCTCAAATTAGCCAGCTCCGTCCGTTGGTGGTCCCCACTGAGTCCTTCAGGTGTAACATCGCGGCATGCATTAGAACGCCGCATTCAATGCTAGCGCGAGTGACAACCCCTTGCGCAATTTGTTATCCTCTTTCTTTCATGTCGAACTCCGTTTTAGCAAGAAGTGGCATCCTGGCGAGCGGTGCCCAACTTTAGCCACACCCGCTTCTCTCGTTGCTGGCATGGGGGCAACTCCGATGTGCCGGCACAGGATGCCTCACGCGTCTTCCGTACCGGTGTGCAAAGAGTACGTGGCCGTGTCAGGACGCGCGTTGTGCGAAAGTGGATCCTGCAGGAAAAAATTCACTTTTTTCAGCTATATGTATTAAGTGAGGGCGCTGCATGAAAGCTACAAACGCAAATAAGGTTTTGTAGCCTGCGATGTTGGTCGGGAAAAGGCGCACCACAAGGAGGTCGGGAGCTACGTTGAGTAGCGCTTACTTTTCTGTCCAGTGAGCTAGCGAAATGGCGCCCTTTCAGGGAACGTTCGGTTCTTCAAATGCATTAAACCGCCGATAAGTGTACCAAGGAAAAAGCAATACTTTAGTTAGGTTTTCGAATACGCTTTAAGAAGGGGCCAAAGTTTTAGAGGCCTGTTTATATTCCATTGATAGTTTCGGCGCCCTTTTTGTATATTTCATTGGTAAGTTTTGAGGCGTAACGGATGGAGGTGTTTACATGTAGTACCGCCACACGCTGTATAATACTGAATTTGAGGACTACTCATGCAGGCACGTTGTCTTGTGTTAAAATTTTTAGGACAGGTCTATGTCCCGTCGTTACGCCAACTGGCTGATCATAATGACGAAATGGCACCTCATGGTCATGCATTACCTCTCTCTTGGTCTGCGTGATTAAAACTATAGCCATTTGACAAGGACACTGCACGACGTATCCTAGGCGTACTCTACTGCGTGATAAGTCGGCACGTGTACAAAGGCGTAAGGAACTCCTCACGGAAAAGCTCTGCAGAAACACTGCGCTTTTTTCCGGAAAAACGTAGGCCCAAGGGAATAGCACAACATGTGAAGGTCGATTGCGTTGCCGATGCCATTATGAGAGCTCAGAGTATTAGCCGTAATATCGTCGAGAACAAAACGGCCAACAGCTCTTTTAGGCAACTAACAGTTACGTCACCCTATTCCATTCACTTTGAGTACGCGGTACACGATACAAAGAACTCGGAAACCATGGTTAGAAATGTTACCAAATCTGCGCCGCTATAGAAAAATTTCACAGCCGCAGTGCACGGGCTAAAGACGCTATAACATGGCGGATTCTCAGAAACCTATGACGAACATAAAACGTGAGCTCTTGAATACAGTCAACGCGATGTGAAATATTGCCCGATTTCTTGGGAGAATAGAGCGGTCAGTTGTGAGAACCATTCCCTTGTCTCAACTTCTACACTGCGCAGATCACGCAGTTTTTCCCTAAACGGGTGGAATCATTACTTCGATGAAGTGAATCATAATTTTAACTCCGCCCAATGGTATTTAGACGTGAACTCGGCACTAACGGAACAGATCAC
Source organism: Haemaphysalis longicornis (assembly GCA_013339765.2). NCBI lineage: Eukaryota > Metazoa > Arthropoda > Arachnida > Ixodida > Ixodidae > Haemaphysalis > Haemaphysalis longicornis. The sequence continues at coordinate 40,181 of JABSTR010002786.1, read as the reverse complement.
GCTGTTGTAAGCATTCTTTGAAGAAGGCAACGTCGCAGACCAGCAGTAGTATTTAAACCCAATTAAAACCTGGTGTATTTAAACCGAGTTAAAACCTGGACTACCATCAATAAACTGCGCGGAAGAAAATTTAGATATGCAAGCACTACCGTGGCCTGAAACTTCGTGGCTGCGGGAATCACGCTCGCCGACCAATTTAATGCCCTTTTTTCCTCTGCTGGCCGAGCAACGCATGCGCACTGCCAGCCCTCTAACAGGCTGCATTCGATATCTGAATGAGCTTTTTTTACATTTTTGTACCGAAGACGACCTGTGTTGCATGTTATTTCGTTAAAAGAATAGACCAGCAGGAATGGACGGCCTTTTATTTGCAGTTTTTTTGTAAGCCTTTTGAGCATCTTAAACATCTATTTCGCGCTATTATCAGCAATATTGTTGACAAACCTTGTGCCTTCGGGATTAAGAAAGGCTCTTGTCAGCCAATTGCGTTGCAAACATTCGGTTGCAACCTATTGGGGAGCTTCCATTCCTCCTGTCATTTGTTTTATTTTAGAAAAGCACAGTTGAGCAGTTATGCTTAGTTTTCTTGACGCCCATGATGCTATCTCACCCAACCAAATCTGTTTTTCCAAGGGTGTGGAACACACCAAGCTCTTCAAAAACCTTCTGACCTCCAAAGAAAGTTTTAGAGCGTAACCAATTCCCCTGTCTGATGTTTTTGGATGTTTTAATAGCAATAGATTTTATTATCACTACGTTTTATCAGATAAACGTCTCCAATGTGGATTCACAGGGCCGTTAATAACTTTAACAAACGAGTAGTTGTCCAACCGTTTCCAAGTTGTGTTGTTGCCTTCGATCAGAAGCAATTGACATTATTTACCCTCAGGCATCCTTGAAGTGTCCATTCTTGCTCCTATTGTAGCTACTGTTGTTAACGATCTGAGTAGTGTTTGCACTCATAGCAGAGTATCCCAATGTGGGGATGACACGGCACTTGTATCCAGATATACTAACTAGGAAATAGCAATGGCATACCCGAAGAGCGGTTTTCAATCCAGAAGCGCACTCTAGATCGCACGGTGATAGGGCGCTAGTACCCAGCGTTCTGTGCGACCAGCTTCCTGCTCACACCGGAGGGCACGTTGGAGAGACGGCTTTGTCGTCTGCTTTAGCCAAGGTTGTTTTAAATGCGGAGCAATTCTTTGACTCGCCTGGTCCTCCGTCGTTGATGGCGGCGCCGTCCACACGCTCACTGCGCGTGCGCAACTCTCCTCCTTACACCCACAGCTCCGCGATACTACACTATAGAAAAAAGAAATAGTTAGCGGCGCGTGGTTTCGATCCCACGATTCTCTGGCCGCAACGGGAGGTACGCGGTGCTCTTCCCACTACGCTACAAATCCGGGACAGGAGCAAGTGCTACGAACGCGCCTTATGTCCTTGACTCATTCATACTAAGTCAAGAAGCCGCTGATACAACGAAGGCACGCGAAGCTGAACGTCAACGGAAACGACGAACTGAAAACTTTAGAGGGAGATGCTGAATTTCCCGTGGGAAAGCTGTGGCGGTAAGCGCCACGCGCCTTGCAGCTCAACCAGCTGCGTCCGCAGCGCCTCTGATGCTGATTGTGGCAGGACGACCCTAGGGATTGGCCAACCAAAAAATCCATCACGAGATATGTTCGCGTTCAACCGCCGTCGTCATCTTCCCGTAGGGGAACCGCCAAAGAAGAAGAACGAGAAGACAAAGCTGCGAAGAAGAGGGCGTGTACATTGCTCTCAGCAGGTGCACCAATGTCAACAACATTTACCTCAACAAATCTGACGGAGACTACCGATTCTACCACAGAGACAACATCGACAAGAACATGATCGACGAGTTGCGGCGCTTCGAGAACCACCGCCTACTCACCGTAACACAACAGCACTTGCGTGCCTTTGCCACCGGTGTAGACCCGGACGCGGAATTCCCTCTGGCGCTAGTAAAAACCAGATCATTCAACATAACGGCAACACAATGGAACCACACGGAACCGCCACGATGCTTCGCATTCTCATCAGGGTTCCCCACGAGAAGATAGTGTAATTTGTTTGGCTTGTTCTGACGTGCTTCGCCTATATTGCGCGCTTCATTCGCAGGGCATGAATAACTTGCGCGACAGCACCTCCTGGTAACCCGGACTCGACGGAATTAGGTGGCCATACGGCAAAGATACGTTAAGGATTGGTTTTCAGCGCGAGAAAAGTAAACGTAGAGACTACATACAGACACCAAGCCGCCAGAAGATGCCACCTTTTGCGCATTTCATGCCCAGAATGAGACTCGGGTTTCTGAATTGCTGAAAACGAATTCGGTTGTGTCTGAATATCTGAACAAGTATTACAACAAGTGAAAGGAGCAACTAGATGTGATAAATAACGATTAGAAGAGTTACCTCAGCTTTCTAGAAATTCTGAAACTTACTAAAGTAGCTGGTTTAAATCGGTATTTATGGGAATAATTAGGCAAGCTCACATGACGAACTATTGCGGCGTCTACGCTGGTGTCGCATGGTGGTGAAGTCGGGAGCTAGTACGCTTGGATGGCTGTGTTCCGGTATCTCACCCTTCGAAACACGCTGATCTCCGTTTTCTTTATCCCGACTCACGGCCTGGCTACAGCGGCGTCGTCGTCCGCCGCAATTAGCCGTGAGAGCGGGCACGGGCCCTGCTGAGAAGTGCGTGTCGGTGACGTCGGCTAAGGGATTCTGGAATTTGTCGTCTGCTTCACTGGGGCTTGCTCTCCCTGCTGCTTCTTTGAGCTCGGTTCACTTTTGATGTTTGTCCGAACCAGATTTTGTCTCTGCGTAACTTTTTGTCATATTAAAACAGATACGATTGCATATGCTAGCCCAGAGAGTGGTTTAAAGTATAATTTCTCATTCCGCTCCGCGAGAAACATTGCCAGTGTCGTCCCATTTTTTGCAAAGCCGGTCCTATGCGGAGCGCGAAGCGTAGAAGCTATGCGTCCGCTCCTGTATTCAGAAATCTTTCGAACACAACGAACAGTCAGCTGTGAGCTGCTAAGAACCGAAAACAGCGGAAATGCAAGACAAAAACACATTCCCAGGCCTTCGGAGCTGTCGGCTTTGGCAGAAGCCATGACAATTCCCAGCAATTGTATTTAAGCTAAAACAGTTTTCGCAACCTTCCCGAATGCTTGAAAGTACTGTATCACATAACTTCTCGCTGTCCTGGCATGACAGTATGCCGATATGCACTATGGGCAGGAAAACATGTTGGTTGAGTTCTAAGCAACATACTGACTGTTCGGGCGCATGCTGTTTCGGTGCTAGCCTAATAACCTGTACGCAGCCTGACTCAGCTAAACAAGCCGTGTGTAAGTAAAAATACAGTAACACTATGCTTGCTCAGACCTGAAGGCAAAATTCGGCACACTTCCTAGAGCCATATATTCACAATGTTCATATATGCGTAATTGTAAACTGCACACAATCGGAGGAAAAGGAAACTTCATTTAACAATGAAATCTAGATGATTAGTGAACGGGGTTGTCAGTACAATACAAGAGAGTAATAGTTATTTTATTAAATTTATAGAATGCCATCCCCAGTAGGCCAGGATTCGTTCTTTACGCCCGAAAGGCTTGGGAAACGATAAGGAGCTGTTTGTACATACTGATCGATTGGTTTAAATTCTTGTTTTACTGGAAACCGGCCCGTATACCATTTATTATGTTCGTTGGCGAGTATATCAAGCCTTCAACACCATTACCATAACATAGCTGTGCGGGTTGAGAGTCAATTCGTTATGATAACGATAGTTACGATAGACATTCGGTGCCAAAAAGCCGCCTTTGAGTGCTGTGGAAAACGTTGTATGCGCTGTTAAGCCGTGACGCAGCAGAAAGCGTTTAATTGCATTTGCATGTGAATACGCGCAACACTCTGTGAATATGCACCTTCTTGCACACAGGAACAAGGAAATCCAATTTGCTAAGAAGGTACAGTATGCCTTACAACCTGAAGAAAATCCACACCAATGTTGTGAGCCTCCCTAACACCACTAAACTTTTTAATGAGACGTTTGTGGCGGCGCTGAAAAATGACGGCGTTGGGCACAGAAAAACATTCATCTTATACACGTCAACAACAACAAAAGCAATAGAAGACAGCCGTTTTATTTCCCGCTTTGCGATGCACGTGTAAGACCTGCTGCTGTGTGCGTAGCACTAGACTGTTCAATCTTTGTAACATTATCGCAAAAATACTTTTTGGAATCCTACGCATTTGGATAGTTATCGAGGAGCTCTTAGCACTGAACCTCGCAGGTAAGCTAGAAAGGACGATTTACACACCATTATGACACCCTTGCTCTGAAGAATGTCGTTCTCTCTCTCCTCGCGTGTTGCAAAATTGTGCGGGATACAGCTTGAAGTTATTCAGAGGTGTCACAAGGTGGAAAAATAACATATTTACAGGAAATACGCTTTTCAATTCACTCAAGCATCAAAACCGGTGATTTCGAGCACAGACACTGTTGCACTTCACAATCGATGTCTAGCAGGTGACAGCGGCGCGAGTCCCAAAAGCGACGTCAGAGCCAGGGGGCGCCACTCAACCTCTCACCGCCAATGACCCGGCCATGGTCGACGCTGCTGCGTTCGGAATGCCGCCCCCTCGAATTCCAGGCAACGGCTGGCAGAATCTCTGGTTCCGCTTTTTGTAGAGCTGCGTGTCTGAAGTCAAGGGACGTCGCATGGGCAATGTTTCTGGGGGTCGTTTAAAGCTTTGCTTTCCAACCATTTTGATAGCGTGAATTGGAGTATTTTGTTTGGCAAAGCAAGTGACCCAACAGAAAACCGCACGGAAGCGCTGTTATTTGCACGCAAATATTAAAGCCGTATTGCGATGAGTCGGCTGTAAACCTAAGGGACTTCTTTGCATATCCGTGTTTTTTGCGTTCTATCTATATCGGTTACCCTTTCTATTCCTAATGCAACCCGAGATTGATTATCAACAGCCAGAAGTTAAATATTATGCGAGAAGTATTTCTTCTCGTAATCGTGCGTTATGCTTTCCACTATTCTGTTTTGAAAACTTCGGTGCGGGCCAAATAACTCAAACTCTGCATGGTTTCTGACACTTCCGCACCACGGAGGAACTGATGTCAATGTGTGTCATTTTGCTGACGATAATATCGTCACGGGAAAATTGAAATATGAGAGATTAATGGCGTATATACACTGGGAGAAATGACACTAGGCCGCGACGCAGTAGGACTGGTAAACAGGCAAAACGCGTCTCGATCCTCTTCCTCGTCTTTCTTTCAGTCATTCCTTACAGGCGCTTACAGGCACTGTGGCGCACACCCAGATGGGGGGATTGTAAGAGGGCAGCCACCGTGAGACATACAGTAACGAGCTTGCACGATGATAGCACTGCGGCATTGCCCTGCGACATTGCCCCCTCCCCTGAAAAGCATCGTCCCGATGCTTTACCAAGAGATCATCGAGACGGAAAGACAAGAGAAAGGACAGTTTTACGCAACACCACAGTTGTCCGAGGTTGCGTTTAACGAGCGTGATAAGGCTTCAGTCGTGCAACATGGACAACCTGAGCTCGCATACGGGTCCACGGGTACCGCACCGTTCCTTCAGGAATAACCTCATAATTCACGTCACTCATCGGGTGCAAGACTGTCTATGGTCCAAAGTAGCGTCGCAGTTTTTTTTTCAGAGTCGCCTCGGTGACGAACCGGCGTCCACAACCACACTTGTTCTCCTTGCCGGTAAGTGACTTATCTGTGCCGGAGGTTGTACCGCTGCGCATCACGGGTTTGCTGGTGTCGAATGCGCTGACGTGCTAGTTGGCGTGGAGCTTCTGCGCGCTGAACGAACTCTTCTACATCATAAGTGTCGTTGGCGCATCCTTCAGGAAGAAGCATCGAGTCGAGCATTGTGATGACATCCCGATCATAGACTAACCGGAAAGGAATAAAGTGCGTAGTTTCTTGTGGCGCCGTATTGTAGGCGAGCGTCACATATGGAAGGATGTCATCCCAGTTAGGGTGGTCTATGTCTACGTACATTGAAAGCATATCTGCTATGGTCTTGTTCAACCGTTCTGTAAGTCCATTAAACTGTGGGTGATAGGTGGTTACTTTACGGTGGCTGGTGCAGCTAAGCTTCAGGACTTCGTCAAACAGTTGCGCAGTGAAAGCAGTTCCTCTATCTATGACTACTAACGTCGGGGCACCATGGCGAAGTACTTTGTTTTCAACCAAGAACTTCGCAACCTCTGTGGCAGTGCCCCGGGAAATAGCTTTGGTCTCACAAGAACGAGTCAAGTAATCAGTAGCAACAATGATCCACTTGTTGCCAGTCAAAGACACAGAAAAAGACCCAGAAGGTCCATTCCCAATGGTTCAAATGGTGTTTCTGGGTCAATAGGCTGAAGAAATGCCGCTGGCTTCGTCGGTGGCTTCTTGCGCGTCTGACAGTCACGACAGGTTATAACATACCGTTTCACGCTCTCAGTCAGCTTCGGCCAGTAATACTTGACGCGTATGTGCGCCAAGGTGCGGGAGAAGACAAGATGACTGGAGGACGGCTCGTTGTGACAGGCTCCGAGGATCTCTTCACGGAGTGTTTTGGGAGCGACGAGTAGGTACGTTGTTTCCGTAGGACCAAACGTTTTCTTGTACAGGACGTTGTTGAGGAGACAGAACGATGTACGGCTTCTTGCGAAAATTGGAGGTAACCGAGAGGTTTGGCCTTCAAGGTTATCAATTAGGGGACTGAGCTCTGAATCATCCTGCTGTTCTGGAGCCAGAGCCATTGGGTTTATGGCCCCGAGAAAGACGCCATCATAGTTTGCATCGGTTGAGTCCTGAGCAGCAGGGGCGCGTCACAGGCAGTCTGCGTCGCTGTGCTTGCGGCCCGACTTGTAAACTATCGTGAATTCGAACTCCTATAATCCGAGGCACCTGCGGGTTAGAAGCCCTGAGGGATCATTCAGGTTAGTAAGGCAACAGAGGGAGTGATGATCCGCTGCCACTCTAAACGTTCGCCCGTAGATATATTGCCAAATTTGGCGACCGCCCACACGACTGCCAAGCATTCTTTTTCTCTTGTGGAGTAGTCGGCTTCGGCGCGTGAAAGAATTGGGCTGGCGGATGCTAATACATGCTCGAGACCATCTTGCCACTGCACAAGTACCACTCCTAGGTCGATATTGCTTGCATCTGTGTGTATTTTAGTTTCTGCGTCTTCATCAAAGTGGCCGAGGACAGGCGTGATCTGTACCGATGTTTAAGTTCGTCAAATGCTCCGGACTCCTCCGGGCCCCAACTAAAGGAAACGTTGTTTCTCGTCAAACGGTTTAAAGGCTCCGCTATTTCAGAAAGCTCCTTTGTCATTTGGAACTGCAAATGCGGCTACGGCAGCTTTTTTCTCTGGATCGCGACGGATGCCTTCACCACTGACAATTTGGCCTAAAAACTTCAGTTCTTTGTAGCCTAAGAGGCACTTTTCTGGTTCGGGAGAAAGTTGTGTAGAACGAATGGCTTGCAGAACTGAGCGAAGTCGCGCTAAGTGCTCTTCGAAAGTTTCAGAAAACACCACCACGTCGTCTAGATAGACAAGGCATGTCTGCCATTTAAGGCCGGAAAAACCAGCGTCCATTTTTCTCTTGAACCTGGCAGGAGCGGTACACAATTCGAATTGGAGCACTTTAAATTCGTAGAGCCCGTCTGGAGTAATAAATGCGGTTTTTTTTGCGGTCTCGTTCGTCGACCTCAATTAGCCAATATCCACTGCGCAAGTCAATCGTTGAGAAGAACGTAGCATGCGGAGGCGATCTAAAGTGTCGTCGATACGCGGGATAGGATACATCTTTTTTTGTCACCTTGTTCAAGTTCCTGTAATCCACACAGAACGGAGAGTACCGTCTTTTTTTTCTACGAGGACCACGGGTGATGCCCACGGACTCGTTGATGGTTGTATGACGTCGTCGGCGAGCATTTCTTTCACCTGCCGTAGAATAGCATCCTCTTCCTTTGCCGAAATTCGGTAATGGCGCTGGTGTATGGGTCGCTCGTTTTCGTGGGTTATGATACGATGTTTCGTTAGGGTGGTCTGCCGTACTTTTGATGACGTAGCAAAGATATCGCTAAAAGAGTGTATAATCTCGCGAAGCTGCAGCTGTTGTTTTACTGTCAGGTTGGGGTTCACGTCGACCTTTGTAGTTCTTCCGACCTGAATTTAGGTGGGTGACTCCACTAAACTGTAGCTTGGGACCGTCGCTGGGTTGTTCGAAGTATGCGACGGCTGTATGGAACGGCAGATGCTGGTGTTCTGTGCTGAAAATCGTCAGGACGATTTTGGTTCGTCCGTTAATAAGGTCAGCCAGGCCACGGGCGGCGCAAACTTGTCTGGCCAGGAGAAGCGAAATGGTCCGCTCCACGATGCCACAATTTGCCGGGGCTCGCTGGCATTAAACGGTGACAAACATGCTGGCTTGAGGCGGCAGCGTCACGTTTTCTTCGCAGATGTTAGTGCCGGTCTTGACTGAGCCTTCTCGTCGTACAGTGTTTGTGGGGCAGAAAACTTGACGACGAGCGCCCGTAAGTTTATTATTGCGCCGTATTCGCGAAGGAAGTCGAGGACGAGTATAAGCTGCTTTGAGCAGTCATGCAGCACCACAAAACCACCGGTAAAGGTCACACCGCGAATTTCGATCCTCGCGGTACACATGGTAATGGGCACCACGAGGTGACCGTCTGCTGTACTGATTGGCGATCCATTCCAGGGTGTTGTAAACTTCCTAAGCTTTGCGGTGAGGGAGCCATTTATGACAGAAAAATCGGCACCAGTATCGACGAGAGCGGTTACTGAGTGATTATTGACGAATACTAGAATGTCGGCGGAAATTATTTTGTTTTAATGAAAGTTTGCCATCTGGTTCGCGTGAGCTAGAGGGATTCGTCACGTGATGGAGGTTCTGGACTTTCATACGCAGTGGCCTTGCCCCCGAGGTCGGAGGCTTCAGTTTCCCCGACGTGGGCTCGGGGACCTGCTCCCAGTCTGGTCAGAACTGAGGGGACGGCCAGGCGAGGATTGGAGTCGGGGTGAAAGAGACTTAGATTGGTGCACTACTCGGGGTGTTGAGGGTAGTTCGTTGGCGGCCAGGTACTTTTGGATTGCGCGTGGTCCTGAATTGCGCCTGGTAGTCCTGAATTGCGCATCCGGCGAAAACCCACGGAGCCCCATTCGGCGAAAAGGGCAGTCGCGGATTACATAGCCGTCTTCTCCAAAACGGTAGCAGAGGGGCTGGTTGTCGGAAGTTCGCCACAAGGTCGCTTTACGTTCCAGGCGTCTTGGTTCGTAGAGGATCGCAGGGTTCAAGACACACTTAAATGGCTGTGGGGCAGCTGGCCGAAACAAATGCGCTACAGAAGCAGGAGTGCGGATCAAATCAGTATAAGCTGTTACTTGGCGTGTGACGGGAGGTGCGATGAGCAGCACATCCGTCCTGGTTGGAACTGGCCATTCGACTTCAGATGTTGGTGGTTCCACTGCTCGGCGAACTTCTTCCCGGATAACATCGGCAGTGGTAGGGACGGTTGGATTGTTGTCTCCTCTTTGCAGCAGCAGCAGTTCCTCGCGCAGAACGCTACGCACAAGTTCCCGGAGGGCTCTCATGTCGTCAAATGGTGATCTGCAAGTGGCAATGTTCACTTGACGTCCGTACTGCGTGGTGTGTTGCCGCCGCGAGCGTTCCATTGTGGATGCCTCTCGCATGAATTCGGCTACTGGCGTAGGAGGGCTTCAAGCAAATCCAGCGAAAAGCTGTTCCTTGACGCCCCGAAGGAGGTGGCGCACCTTCACTGCTTCACTCATTGCGGGGTCAGCGCGCCTGAACAAGAACATGTCCTCCACAAACATGGCCTCGCTCTCATTTGGCTTCTGCGCCCGGGACTGAAGAGCCCACTCCGCCTTGTCCTTCCGCTAGTCGCTGCCGTAGGCGTTAAGCAACCTAAGCCGGAACTCTAGCCAGCTGGTCATTTTGCGCTCATTATTCACGAATCATTCTCGAGCGGACTCTTCCAGTGAAAAGTAAACGTGGCGGAACTTGCGATTGTCGTCCCAATCGGTAAACTCGGCCACACGATTGAAATCGTCCAGCCAGTCCTCCACGCCCTCAAAGGGGCCTCCATGAAACGGCCGTGCTGTGTGTGGCGTGTGAAAATCCTCCGGCGGGGTGGAACCGCTGCACTGGGTGGTTTGGCTGGCGGTGCTGGTCATGAATGTCCTTTTATAGTTGTAAGACAGCTGAACTCGGGTTCAAGGCCACGCAGGCGGTGGCTGACCTTATGGACGGGTGTTGTGTCTGCTCCGCTTGGTTTGAAGGCGATGGTTTCTTCGGGGTCGAAGTGCATGCATTGGTACCCAGCACACTCCACCAAAAATGTCAAGAGCAAAATGAAAAAGGAGAGTTTATTGGCGTAGATACACCGGGAGAACACACACTAGACCGCGATGCAGAAGCACTGGTATACAGGCAGAACGCGTCTCGATCCGCTTCCTCGTCTTCCTTTCAGTCCTTTTCTTACAGGAGCGGTGGCGCATACCCAGATGGGGGGATTGTAACAGAGAAGTCGCCGTGAGATATACACTAATAGGCTCGCACGATGGCAGCACTGCGGCATCGCACCTGCGGCAATATCAAAGTTATGGACAGCCTATCTATACCTACTGCTGAACAAGGGCTTCTTTCGTTCGGCTCGTATTGCTTTTCAACGGCTTGGGTTAATTATTAAATGACGAATTTCCCTCTATACATGGCACAAATTGCTAACACAAATTTTTCATCGCCTCCTTTCGAGGTAGCCTCTCCCGCTGATTTTCAACTTGCCCCCTTGCATCCTGGATAGACTGATGTTATACCCAATGTACGTCGAAGATGTGCACCGAACTAAATGAAACCAGCACGTCCTCTTTGTCCTCGTTGATATGCATCCCTAAGAGGCTTAGTAAAATGTCGTTCCTATGTGAAGAAACTTTTTGAAGAGTTCGTGCATGTAGCATTGCTTCTAACGCCACCTCTCCTGGCGAAAAGTAAGGAAGCGTGCAAGTTTAAGTATATGCCAAAGGCATTCAGTGGTGGCCTAATCAGCACTAGTTTTAAGTTTACCCTTATGTGACACTAATAAACGCCCCCTGCCCCAGATCTATCATTCTGGGTCTAAGCGAGCAAGAGAGAATAAACATCTTTAATTTCGAGACTAATGGTGCAGGATGGGGAGAGCACCGGTGGGATGCGTCCGCTAGTCCAGGATGCCCTTGTCCTTGCTGGCTGCTCGTGTCCTCTCTTTCATCATGCGATGGGTCGAGAGGTCCGAGCTGCACAGCCGGTCCACCCACTGCTCGTACGTGGGACGGATATTGGGTGTGAGGGATAGGGATTGTTGGCATTCATTGACCAGATGGTACAGGGTGCCTGGGTGAGGGCAAAAGGGACAGGTACTCTAATACTGGGTGGGTAGATATGATGGTGGAGGGTACAGTGAGGGTAGAAATTGGTCTGTAGCCGGCGCAGTGCAGTCGCTTCGGCTTGGAAAGGTGGGAGGTGGATGGAGGGTACCGTTGGCACTCGCATCTGAAGTGAGAGAGAATGTCCGCGTAGCCATTCAGTTTGTGGGGGGCCTTCTCTGTGTCTTGGCTCTTTTCGGAAATGGCCCGGAGGGCGTGTACTCGGGAAGTGGTGTGTGCCTCTTCCTTTTTTTCGACAGACTCGTGTCCTGGGGATCAAACGATATGGACGGCGGGAAGCTGTGGGATGACATTAAGAATCTTTAGGGCGAAGGGTGATATGCGGCCGAGCTGGTAGTCGCTGCATGCTACTTGCGAGTCCGTATTACTGTAACGTATTCACTGTTTGTTGTGGCTGCTGGGGCGATGGCGATTTCTTCAGCGGCGTTTGTAGAGGTGGTGAATATCGTGGCGGCTGTGACTTCGTTCACCTGGTGGTCTATAACTGTGACTGCGTGGGTGGGTTTGCGGTGTAGCGTGCGGAATCCGTGTAGCGTGTCGTAGGGTTCACTGCGTTCTTATTCGTAACCCCATCGACCCGTGCTTTGGGGCGTGCTTTGTTGCAAAGGGGTGCATATTGCGCGGCACGGAAGCTCCCCGAATGTGTTGACGGATGTGGAGGGGGACACGCTGGGGCTGGTCTTTTTTGGGCGGTACCGGGTATCCGAGGCCTGTAAGGGTGTCTCGTCCGGTAGGTGTCAGCTAGAGGCGGGTGATTTGGGAACAACAATGAGCTTCGTGCAATTCTTTTAAAGTGTTGTGTACCACTAGTTGGAGCAACTTGCACGCGGATATTGAGAGGGGTAGGTCTAGTGCAAGTTTGTAGGCTTGACGGATAAAAGTATTGAGTTTTTTTTCGACGGATTTGAGAGCCAGGTATGGTGTGCCGTAATTTAAACGACCGATCAGTATTGCATACGTTATTTTGAGTGTCCTTCTCCTGAAGGCCGTAGTGGCGGTGTACGATGCGTCGCATGAGGTGCGTTAGTTGTGTGAGGGCGCAGTTCATAGCTGGTAACGGTTGAGAGCCGCTTCCATTTTTAGTTATGCTTAGGCCGAGTATGCGGAGGTGGGGGCTGTTGGTACTGCTAGGTTGTTGATCGTTAACTCCGGATAGGGGATCGGGTCTGTTCGTTTTTTGTAACTGCGGGCACACAGCGTGAGGAGGCGAATTTTTCTGGCGTACATTCCAGTCCACGAGCACGGATGTATGTTTGAGTGACGTGTATAGCTTCCTGAAGTGCGTCTTTTTAGGTGCCGGAGCCTCCAGTGGGCACCCACAAGGTGAGGTCGTCAGCGAAAAGTACATGGCGTAAATTGTTGATTGCTGCGAGCAGCGGCGGCAGATCTTTCTTGGCTAAGTTGAATAGCAATGGTGAAACGACGCATCCTTGTGGGGTTTCCTTGCATGCCATTGGCAATGGGTTGGAACGGAGATGCCCAATGCCTATCGTTGCCATGTACGTTCGCCGCAGTTGGTAGACGCAAGACCTTGCAAGATAGCATGGTGCGTTACGTTATCAAATGCCCTTTTGATGTTTAGTGCTAGTATTGGTTTTTTGCTTTGATTGTTCAGGGTATCCAGAACGTCGTCTCTAATTTAAGGTAGGATGTCCTGTGCCGATAAGTGAGGGCGAAAGCCGTACCTCGTATGTTGGAAGTACCCGTTCTCTTCAATGTAGGGTGATAGTCTCTTGTGCACCATGTGCTCAAACAGTTTTCCTACACAGAAAGTGAGAGAGATGGGGCGGAAGTTCTTTGTAATAAGCAGTTTGTTCAGCTTGGGTATGAGGGTGATTTCGGCGTGCTTCTATTGTGGGGGGAGGGTTCCAACCTGCCATGGAAAATTTCAAACGTTTTTCAAGGGCAATGTAATCAAGGTTGCGGAGGAGCTTGTTAGGTATCCGGTCGTTTCCTGGGACTGTGTTGCGGGTTAGATGGTGAAAGGCTGCTTCGATGTTCGCCATGGTAAAAAAGTGCGTCCATGTCTGGATTGGGTTTTCTCCTGTATAATGGAAGTGTCAGAGTAGTAGCGGAAATGGGTGCTTGAAGGGGTTGCTGAAGCTCTCGCAACAAATCGGATTGTGTACCCTTGTATTATGTATTAGGCGCTTCAGATGGTGTTGCGTGGTGGATTTCGATCCCTTGCTGCCTAATAAGGATCAGAGTAAGTGCAAGGTGCGGCGGGTGCCGAGTGTGCCTTGAAGTTGGTGTCAGAACTCAGTCCAGTTTTGTTGGCTAAGTGGTTTTGCGTACACATATGCTTCTGCTGCGATTTGAGCGATGCGGATGCGAAGTTTCTTATTTGTTCTGTTCCTTTTCCACCTTCAAAGCAGGCCTTGTCGGGCATCCCAAAAATGGAGCAGGTTTCCGTCAGTGGCTTGGGTTTCTTGGTTTAGGGCAATTTCTTTCGTGGGCTCCTTGGCCGTGTCAAGTAAACGTTGGACCCAGTCATTTAGGTAAGTGACAAAATTCTTTCCAGTTTGTGAGTGTTGCGGTGCCGATGCGTTGATTATCGTGTCTTGTGTGCGCAATTTCCGGTTGTATAATACGGTGATCGCTGCCGAGTGTCTTGTCAAGTCGCGTCCACGTGGCCGACTTGATATTATATATGAAGGTGAGGTCCGGGGTGGTGTCTCGGGAGATACTATTGACAATTCTTGTCGGAAGATCTGGAATGTCGCAAAAATGCAGAAGGTTCTGAATTATTGCACCATATAGTGTTTTGTCTCTCTTGGTGTCTTTGAGGTAGCCCCACGCTGTTGTTCGGCATGGAAGTCGCCAAGGACGATTATTTTTGTCCCCACGTGAGCTGCCACACGGTTTTAAGGAGTTTGTCAATGCCGGTAAAGGGTTTGCTTGGGGGCTGTATATATAAGTACAAATAGACTGTCTTGATTATTCTTGCGTTGAATGATTTCTACGAATGCATAGTCGATCTCAGTTGGCAAAGTGTAGGATTGGGCCGTTTGCGTTGACTGTACTAGGATAGCTGTGCGGTAACCAAGGCCGATGACATGTGTGTAGCCACGCAGAGTAACAGTGTCAGAGTCTGTTTCTTGCAATCCGATGACGTCAGGTTTGGGCTGTTGCGTGTAGTGGGTAAGTGTAGGCTGCTTGTTGAGGTAGGACCGACAGTTCCATTGCCACAGGGTGAGCGTAAATGGGGGGTTGTCTTTTTTGTTACAAGTCATGGTTGGATTGGAGGGTCGATGATACTTTGCCCAGTTCGGGGGATAAATGCCACCACATGGGATTCTTGCGTGTTTTTTTGCTTTCTTGTTTTTGTTGCTTTCATGTTTCCTCTCCATGTTTTTTGCCAAGTTGTATAGTGGTAACCTCGTTCAGTGCAAGTGCATAGGCTTCGTCGGCGGGGGGGAGGTCGCAATGACTAGGTTTTGGGCAGCCTGGGCTTGGATAGTGACACGAGCGTAGAATGCAGCTTTGGGTATGTTGCTTGCCTTCTGTATGCCCTGAGAAACTTGGCGATGGCTCCACGAAGCTACGCGGAACACGGATTGCGGTCTGTAGATTTTCTTGTAGTCCAATTCCGGGAGCTGTGATCATGGAGCGCTAGGTAGGGGTGTCCGATGTGTGGCTGCCGGCGTTGTTGGCGGCTGCTTGCGGGCGTGGTAGTATCGTAGTATTTGCTGCCATGATCCAGGAGCTGGGATGGCTCGGCCACTGTTGGGATCGAAGTCCATGGTAGTGTAGGGGTCTGGTGGCGACGCCATGGCGATGGAGGTGAAGCCGGGCCGAAGCCCTGACTGCGTTGGTTTGGCTAGAGCTGGCAACGCTATAGGCTTATCGTGGGTTCCGGCGTGGTGGGATTTATGTGGCTATAAGGCGGGTGGGCTTGACGTGAAGCGCGTGACGTTACGAAGGCGTTTGTTGCGGTTTGGTCAGCCAGAGAGGACGTGGTCCACACCAAATAGATGTTTTAGCGAACCCAAGAGAAACGTGTGTTGACTCTATAGGCTGTTGATGATGATTCCCCGTGTCTAAGCGAAGATGGATGACGCCTACTTGTGAGACCCCATTTCAACCTTGGAACAACTACCTTGTAAATTTTGTTGCAACTTCAGTGACTGCTTACCAGCGTATGAAACTTTTGATGTTGTAATTTCAGACTTTAAGATATAAACACCCCGTTTATAAACTTCTTTTATTATCGTCAACATCGATTTACTTGTTTCATTTTTAGGGCGTTACTCTAGGACCACGTAAAACAACAAAAGGCGCCTTTAAATCATTGAGAGAAGACATGGGAGCTTAAATACACTAGATGTATTATGTAGCATGCTTCTATAATTTTTATGTTTGTGTAGGTAAAATTTGTAACTTCTTTTTAACCAAGAATTTATAACGGTACATCAGCTATCCCGTTAAATTTTGAATTGCAATACTTTTTGCAAACAATCATTACTTGACGAATAAGGGGAATACAATTTAGATAAATATTCGCATTAATAAGGAATTTGAACTCATAGCATGCGTTATTAATAGTGACGAAATGCTCAATTAGCCTGCAAAGGATTGTTTACATTAAGTTACGTAATGAGTGGAGCACCCTGAATCGCGTGAAGAAAATGTTGCTTTTCAGCAGCAACATTTGAATCTCCAATTTTACCAAGGCATTTCTTAAAGTTTACAGTGTGAAAAAGTTACTGTCTGACTGCCGTACAGATATCCGGGTATTGCGTGAGGCGGGGGGTGGCACATGTTTCTTTGGAGCAGACAGCAGCAGAAGCGCGCGCCGTGCCAGCAGAAAATATGGGCGCAGGGTTGCGCGAGTGCCATCGGTCACTTGTGAATGCTACGCCGCTGTGCGGCACAGTTGCGTGGGTTTGCGGTTTCTTTCTCCGCACAATAACAGAATGAAGCAATCTAACACATCACATTTTTTTGTGTGGGAACGTGTTACAGTGTATTTAAAATCTCTGTGATGTGTGACTTAGATCTTGCACCATAACCTGTTGTATGTTTGCCGGTTAGTTTGTACCACCTCTGTATTGTTTCCTTTTTTGGTAATGTTACTTATATCGTGCAACCCCCACTCCTGCTTGGGCCTTTCTTTGGCTGCAGTATTTTCAAAATATATAGATAGATGTAACTTTATTAGGGAAAGGGCTGGCTCAGAGGCCTATAGGAATGGTAGGGCGGAAAAGGAGCGAGTAAAATTAAGTCCGGGTCAGAATGTCAGCCTCGCGTGCGAAGTCCCAGAGTAAACGCAGCACTCGGGCTCCGTGCGGGTGCTGTGGTGGCGAGATCCAGTACTGGTACGTCGGAACTTGGTGGCGATGGCGCGCGCCAATAGCGTCAAGTCAAGGACACTCCCATACAAGATGCTGCAGTGTGGGGCGGACCCCCAGGTCAGATGTTCAACAGGTGTTGTCGGTATGGGAGGGCTCAGCGTCTTCAGGTTGCTGGCGTCCACGACGAGGGATGTACGCTCGCGATTTAGCAATGACGTCATCGGTGAGTGCCGCTCCAGCTCGAGCCTTATAAATGAAAACCTCGGCAGCACGCGGCAGTCCGCTCGGCAATGGATGGGGGTCAAGAGGTACCGATGCGAGGAGCACTTGCCGTCCGCGTTGCTTCAGGAAGTCACGCTGGTCGTCGGGGTCCTGGAGTGGACGGGCGGTAGTGAACCCGTGTTCCAGCGACGGCGAGCGGGAGTTGAGAAGCGCGCCCGCCAAAGCGTGAGCGGCCTCATTTCCAAAGCCGCCCGCGTGTCCGGGAACCTAGGTCACATGTACGTCCACATTGGTTTGTACGTAAAGTGCACGGCAACTGCTCTTAATTTGATGAGTTAGGCAGCCGGTCCGTGGGATCTGCTGTAGTTTTTTGATGGCCTGAAGGGAACCTGTGTAAATGGTCAGGCGCGTCCTTGGGGGAAAGGTGCCTTGAGATTCTTGTTGCGATAAAACGTCCAGGGTCAAGTGAATAGCGTGCAACTTCAGTTCAGAAGACGTGGGGCACTCCTGATCATTGTACTGGAGCACCAGGCCATGGCGCACGTCACATTGAGGGCGGTAGAAAGCATTGCCTGCGCGGTGGGTGGTAAAATCCCAGGAGGCGTCTGTGAAATGGCCCCAGGATCGGCATCGGCACGGGCAGCCTGAGCGGATCGCTGGAAAGTATCGGACGCTTTAGTAATCTTTCGAGTAATAGGATTGAGCCGGCAGACATTTTCATCCTCCCATGGTGGAATTTTTGGAGGAATGTTTGGCAAGTCGGTATGGTTCAAGGGGGAGTCCAGCAATAGTAAACGTTGACTAGAAAGAGTTCTTGTGCGGCACCCTGAGTGATTACGCCTCCACTCTTCGATAGTCGCAGCTATTGCAGGAAGACGAGAGAAACGATGGAGCTCTTCTACCCGCGCGTGCCGAGGAAGGCCCGTAATAACACGCATGGCTGCTCGGTGCAACACCTCTAGTTGTTTGGTTTGAGCCTGAGTTGAGGTCAAAACACGAGGCTCCGCAGCAGGCGCGGGAAGTTAGAAGTGCTACTACTAACATGTGGCCGAACCTCGTCACCCCCACTGGGATGGGAAATCCTCCTAATGAGGTGCAGGATCTTCATCCATGTAAGCGCGAGGTCTTTAAGCCATGCATCGGCACCCCCATTCTCGTGATACGGTACGCCCAAGATGCGAACCTGGCGAGTAGGGGATCTGATTAATAGTTGATACTCGAGATTCAGACTCATTTTGTCTCTTTCTTCCTGTGACCCTCCTAGGAGAATGTACTGAGTTTTCTCAGCCGATGGGTGCATGCCAGTCTGTGGAAGGTAAGCGAATAAAGCATCCAGGGCAGTTTGAACGGCAGTTACTGCCGTTCCAATGTGGCTCTGCCCTCATCACGTTTGAGTCTTCTCGACCTCCTTGCGTTATCAAGTATTGGGGAACTCTCAGGACAGTGATCCCATTCAAGATTACGTCCTTTGTGTGCTTCCGATGCCATGGTCCTGGGCACAAACAGGACATATGCCCAAAAGCTGTAGCCGTCTGCCCCACGTGTGGCACTGTTCACACTGAAAGTCCAGATGAGTGTCCCAACAAAGGAGAGCCCTTCTGTGCATATTGCAATGAAGGAGGACACCTCGCCAGAGACCCAAGGTGTCCTAAACGGAAAGCTTTTAACAGGCAAGCAAACACCTCCAGCAAGGGTAGGTTCGTATCCGAAACTCTGAATGGCGGCTCACAGCAACAAAATCACACCAGAGGACTGACAAGAGTTCTTGCACATCATCCTCACTTGCCAGGTCGGCGTCGTTAAAAGAAACTACTGAGGTCTCACATGATGGGACATACGCCTCTGCCGCTCGCAAAGCAACGATTTCGCACATGCCTTCTAACACTATCACGGCATGCCAAGATGAGATTGACCAGGCATTGCAGGAATTGGCGCATGAAGAAACTCAAGCTGAGCGGGACTATGCGTCGACGATCAGGCACTTGCAAAAAGAAGTTTCAGAACTCCAAAAATCTCTTGAAACTGTGAAGTCCCAGTTTGATAAACAAGCCAAGGAACGTAAAGAGCGCCGCTTGGTGTGGCAACGAAGAGAGGAACGATTGCGGAAAGAGCGGGACCACATCGAGACGCATGACCGACTTCAGCCACGATCCCCTGACAGTACCACCCCACTTTTCCAATCTGAAAATACTGCCAGAAAACTGAACTGCGTGGTCAGTGTATCCAGCACCGCCAAGGAAGGATGTGTTCATTCTACCATACACTTGGAGCGATTTCTGCAAGCCATGCAGAGTCAGCAACAACTAACAATACAGCAGCTTATGGAGCAACAACAGCACACAATGCAGCAATTCATGCAGCAGGTACTTGATCGGTTGCCACAGCACGCTTCAGCCACTCAAACGTAGTCTAAATGAGCCGAAACATCGACCTCTACAACACCTCTACCTCTAATATGGCTTCGACCACTATGTCAAGATGTCCGGACGCCCTCCATTGGAACTGCCGCTGCCTGGGGACATGCGCCAATGAACTGAACCTGCTGTTTGGCCATATCAGGCACTCCGCTCTCCTTCTACTGCAAGAGGCAAGGGGTACTCAACCGGGAATTACGGGCTACGACGGTTACTTTCAACCTGCCATCGTGCACACCGCGAGACACGGAAGTTCGGAAAGATTGGTTCAAGCACAAGCCGCAGTGTTCGTTTGTCGTGACGTACCTCACACGCCACTGAACACAGCTGCATTTTGTACAGATTACCAGGAGGTGGTAGCAGTAACATGCAAACAGACACCACGCAAGACAATGCTAGCAATATCGGTGTACATACGTCCAGACACAAGTGTGCGCAGACTAGCAAATTTCGCGTGGCTACGGGATCTTTGTGCGCAATATCCACGTGACGCCATACTCATGTGTGTGGACTTCAATGCCCAGAATCGTGACTGGGGATATGCTTGGGACTCCGTTCGTGGGTAGCGCCTTAGCAACGAAAGTGAGGCTGGTGGCCCTGTACTGGCGAACGACACCGCTTACCCAACTCGACATGGGCTTCTCGCGGGCCAGCAGGACACATCCCCTGACCTAACCTGGAGCACACCTAGTCTGGTGCGTGAGTGGCGATGCGGGCTCGATACCATGGGTAGGGACCATTACGCAATTTGGTTGAAGCTTAATATTGCAAACGCAAAAAAAGCATACGCGCCACACAAATGCTGTCAATAGACCCTTTGCAAAAAGGCGGACAACACTGAGAATTCAGCAGCGGTAACACTGGTGGAGAACGCGACGACGCCATTAGAAAGGAAGCAGGTCGCAGCAACGCCGTTGCGGTTGCATGTTTTCGCCCACGGCTTTACGAGTCTGTTACCCCACGACGCGTATGCAATTACGTGGACGGTGGACGGTAGCTACCCGATAGAAACTCTGTGCTCGCAGCCTTTTCGCTTCCTTTCTAATGGCGGCACAGCGGGTGCACAGTGTTGCCACAGAGGCATGCTGCTTTTCCGCCAACGAATTGGCCATTTTGCAAAGGGTCTATTGGGACGAATTTCGCGCTAACTTTAAGTGTTACGAAATGAACATGCCATTCCACGTCAAAATTTTCCGTGCAGCGGAAGTCTCAACCCGGCATATTTCTGTGAACGGGAACCTGCCCACGCCCGATCAACATCTACCGAACCTGTGGAATACTAGGCAGCAGCTGCACCATGCTTACCTCGCCGGTGGAAGGCGGTACGCGGACCTTCTCAAGGTACGCGACAAGACGGCGCAAGCTCGACGTTACGCAAAGCAACTTTCTCGTGAACGATGGCTCGACCACTGCGCCTCCTTCGGAAAAAGAACGGGCCTTCGAAAACTCTGGCAAACGTTTCGAGCCATCAACGGTGAGCGCAAACACGGAAACCCCGTGCAAGCAATCCTTCTTAAGGAAGGCATCACCAGTGCTGAATTTGAGGATTTGGCTGCATCTACGTTTTCCGCCAGCCTCGTACACCACCGGTACCTCACCTATACCAAAAATGTAATCGAGCTTGCGATGACGGGGTAGAGTCCCCATTTACGCTACAAGAATTGCTGCACGGTTTGCAGTCCGTGAATGAGCGCAGTGCGCCTGGATAGGATCGCATCACCTGGCAGGTGCTCCGAAATTTATACCACACTGGCAAGCAGCCATTACTAGATAACTTAAATCACGCTTGAATGTCAGGTACCCTTCCGCCCGAATGGAAGCACTCCCTCGTAATACATATTCCTAAGCCTGGCAAGTCCCCAACACAGCTGAGCAACATGCGACCAATTTCACTGGCTTCGAACCTTTGCAAGCTTCTCGATATAATGGTTCTTACACGTCTCAATTACCACCTCGAGGTAATTTATTCATTTATTTTCAAAATAAATAAATAAATAAATAAATAAATAAATAAATAAATAAATAAATAAATAAATAAATAAATAAATAAATAAATAAATAAATAAATAAATAATAAATAAAATACCCAGTGCAAAAAGAAATTCCTTTCAAACTAACATAACGTCACAGATACCAGCGTCATTTTTGTATTTGTGTCGTCTGCCTTCTGCCTTTGCCTTTGTGTCGCTGGCCAATCCCCCATAGTCTCTACGCATCCTTGTTTCATTGGTAGTTTTGGTACCAACCAACCAACCCACTAATCAACTTCTTCTGCCGTTTATTATGGCTGAGAGCCTTGGTCGCTTGCGATAATTAGATATGTTCAGGCATAACGAAATTCCAAGACAATTCAAGTTTTTTTCATGTTAAATATAATATACTGGTCAGCGCCTTTAAAACTGATATTCTACCGTTACGTAAAACATCAGACCGGCATGTTACCGCATCCCCTCCACCCACTACGATGGCAGCAGTTCGGCTGCTTTATTACAGAGATTGTGTCTCTGCTAACGATGTATATTGCTGGGCAGTTTCTCTGTTGCGTATGTAAACAGAAAGCTTAATAATTCGGTTTAGGGTAATATTTACGAGCCGAAAAAATTCAAGAACGAAAGGCTGAGGTTGGCGCCCTCTTTGTTTATACTTCAGTTTTTTCGTCCGTGTTTTTTGCACCTCGTAAACGTCAGCCTAAATCTACATGGCGAGATAGCTTCCACATTCATTCATATCAGGCATCTTGACAAGTATCAGAGAAGCGAAAGTTTAAATAAAACTCTTCCACCACTCGTATTTTGCACACGGGTGACTTTTGCAGGAAAATGATTTCACCACCCTAATACTTTTTTGTGCAGAATGGAACGGCTGCTTAGTCTGCTATCTGTTATTGTAAACCACAGAGTCCTTTTATCTCTAGATCTCTATGTTGTTTTTTTGCATTAGCATCCGGTGCACTGATTCTGAGAACAAGCAAAATGAGAAATAACTTTATAAAGGTTCTTTGATATACTCTGTGCGAAAACATCTTAGAAACTGCTGTACAGTCTAATATTGTGTGGACCATGGTTTGAAAATGCTTTCTGATACCCTCACACTGAAACATTTAGCAAATATGTTTCGTCATGGCTAACAAATTTGTAGTAGGGGTAAGTGAACATTGCCGTCAATTTTCTAACTCTTTTCATAGTTCTTAATACTGAGAACAAACGGGCTGTATGATGGAGAAAACCGACGACATTTTTCAATAGTGTTTTAGCGGTTTCTACTATAAATAATGAAAGGTTATGCCCTGTCGACCCGTCTCCTATACTTTTTGCCCGTCTATGTCAGGCCAGTACCCGTTGATCTTTCTCGTGATATTTTTTCTGACAAATTGTTATTTTGCTATCTCTACTGGCAGCCTTCACTTTTTCGCGATATTTCAGGGTAGCTTTTTATCGAGTAAACTTTCTCGAAATTACCAAAATTGGAATACGTCATAAGTGCTTGTACGAAACTTCAGAACAGCCCTGAGTATTTAAAGTAATTGTGGGAAATGTCCCCTTGGGTATCGAGATGATAGCCTACCGCATTACACACATGCAAATGATAGTTTTAGGTGAAGACGTGCAATGGAATGTACCGTGGCTATTAAGGCGTACGTTGCTCTGAAACATTAGTCAATAAGCCACTCAAACTTGGAACTAAACGATGCCTGGTAAAAAAGAAAAAAAAATAGGCTCTTAGCGTTATCCGTACGCAATTGAGCGTAGGGATAGTGTGTTTACCATTGATACTGTGTCAGCGTGTTTGAGCGCCGTCAACATTACTGGGGAGGTGTTTGTTTTGCTTTAGGAAACATTTATGAGGTGCTCGCCATCGGTGGGTGGACAAATATCTCACCTCTACATATCCATTAAAATCATTACCTTTACAACACCGCCTTCACGGGTGGCTGGCTGTGTTGAGTCACCGGCGAGCTAATAAAAACCAAGTCCAGTGGTAGTACTGCCGAGTTGTGCGGGAACTTCCTTCACCTTACAAGAGTTATCAACAGCAAGTTCACAAAAAAAACGTTGACCACAAGCTGCCTTGTGTTCTCTACGCATGATCTATCCTGTGTGGTACAATTTTGTATACGTATCATTAACATGCGACACAGAATTCATCAGGAAAAAACGACCTTATTTTAAAAAAGACCAAGACACATAACAAAGTATTTGATATGTAAAACTAAGAAAGTAAAATGTTTAGAGGACTATGGTTTTCTGCGCGATAATTCGGAACAAAAGTTGCAGTTACCACCTTATACACCGTTTAGCAAGGCATCTGAAAGTAGAAGCGTCCAGCTCAAATTTCGATATTCAGCGGTATCAGCCGTTTCAGATGCTTAACACATTTAAGTGACTCTTACTACTTGGTCTTCCCTGGCAGCTACGGCGACGGAATCGCCCAAACGTTAATAAGGCGCGCAAGCTGGCTATGAAGAGCATAGGTTACACTAAGCGAATGCATAGTAACCCAAATGAACAGACCAGATTTTTGGTGTGTTTTTATGCTCTGTTAAGCCTAGTCAGTGGGAACATACCTGATGATGTATGAGCAGTGCTCATGCATCCATTGCTTGGGTTTAAGGCAGGCAAAATAGCTTTCTTTTTTACTACGTGTGGTATGGTTACGAAGATGCGTATGCCTGGGAAGGGGCTTCACGCGTCAAATTGGCATTGCTTTATCCATTCCACAGTGGGTGTACTTAGCCAGCTTTCGCACATATTTTGCGGCTGCAAATAGGGAGTCGTTGCGGCCATTATGATTTATAAGAGCTGAAGCTGTAGACCGAGTACCTTCACCCCCACTGAGTGGCCAGGAAAAATGAGTACGCGATGTGCGTAAACAAGGTTGAGTCATATTTCCATTGAGGCTTTACCAACCCTGAGCACGGATGTTTTCAAGAACTTCAAGACTCCCAGGTGGAATTTCTTAATTTGTAGCAGATGAACTAACGGCCCGTCATGCCTGAAACTATCAAGGTCAGTCTACTCGAAACTCCAAACTTGCTCCCGAATTTTAATGCCAGGAGTAGCTGTGTAAACAAGTTTACGAACCCCACATATTTTTAAGGCTAAAGTTCTGTGCGTCAAATGAAATGTCTCCTGCCTGGTAGGAATTGTACATTTCCACCGTAGTACCGGCGTCAAACTCTTTCTTTTATTTTTCTGCCTCCTAAACGTGAATGCGCGTTACAATGGTGGCGCGTTACATTCGTGCACATACGGTATACCTAACGTACGGGCAGAAGAACGGCCCGGGTACCATTAGCCCCACCACACTACACGGAAAAGCTGCAGAAATTCAGAGAATTTGTAAAATGCGTCTGCAGCATGAGTTCGTTACACCAACATGTTTTAATTTCTCCCAGTTCTCTTGGGCCAATTATCTCCCGTTACGCTACTATAACGATTATAGGTGGAATGTCCGATAATCTGAATTTTTGTGGAAGTGCATGGCGTTACACGGTTCGCGCTTTTCGGTATTTCTTACATTTTTTCTAATTTTTAGTTCATTAAAATTTTGTTTCACCAATGATGTTTGTTTCCGCTAATAAAGCGATTAATGGCGGAACTTGCGCCGAATCTGCATTGTTGTGGAAATGAACGGCGTTTTACGGTTCCTCTTTCTCGGTATTTTTTGTTTCTCTGATTTTTAATTATTTTCAAAATTCTCTTCAACCGATTATATTTATTTACAGTGTTTTACCAATTAAAGGTGGAACATTTCCGATACCTACATTTTTGTAGAACTGCAGGGCTTTAATTCGCCTTTCGGGCTATTTTTTATTGTTGTCCATATCATTTGGTATTTGAAAAGTATGTTTGAAAATTATCCATAATTATGCTGCATAACGATGACAGGTGGAACTTCTGCGAAATCTGCATTACTGTGCAAATGCAAGGTGTCACACGGTACTGACTGTGGGTGTATATGGCAAAGATGTCTGCAAAGATTTCTGAATAAAACGAAAAAAAGCAACAATGTACCTATCCGCTGCCGGATGGCAGCTGCCTCGGGCACCGCCTGCTGAAAAGAACATGGTTTTACACGTATGCCCAGCACTGATAATACAAAGTCTTGTAAAAGGAAACCCCTTTTCCGCGAATCGGGTACTCACAGCGAAAACTCAAAGAGCCAGGGAACGCAATCGCTACTTTTGAAAGGATTCATGCCAGGCTGCTCTCTCTCTCTAACTGACAGCACGATGTTGCGAATGCTCACAGACAGGGCTTTAGCATGGTGTAACTGTTTGGTGTAATATGCAATTTTATTATCACCACTGCAACTTTATAAAAACGCCTATTTGTTGTTTATGAATTATTCAGCGCGATTTTTTGACAAAATTGCACGGCACACTTTCTATGCCGCGTTTTCGTAGCCACAGCTTCAAGAGCTCTTTTTTACGAAACCATGGCACAAAAATGTGAGAGCAAACGTTTGTTTTTTATTAAATCGAGCTCAATTACTCTGAATTAACAATCAGGCGTGCTAATGAAGCCACCTCGGTGATAGCAAAATTATGCTTAGCAGCCTAATATGTTTTTGGTAACAAACTGCGAAGCTTTTCTCCACTCTTTTTGAAAATGCTCGTTCCCTGATTGATTGTAGGGTTTAACTCACTGACGCAACGGAGGCGATGAGGCGCGCCATAGTGGAGTGCTCCGGATTAATTTTGACCACCTGGGGATTATTACGTGCAGTGCTTGTTTCTTATTTTTCGGCGTCGGGAAGTTGGCAAAAGCAAAAGTTTAAAGTTATTGCATGGCCTGCACACGGCCATTTCTTCTTCTCAATTTCTACTAATATGTCGCTAACCCGCGCTTGTTTCTTCACCCACTCCGCTCTTGTTGTCCCTTATTGTTACACCTATAATTTTCCGTACCAATGCTCGCTGAGTTGTGCTCAATATAAGTTAAACCCTTTCAGTGATCGTTCTATGACCTTCCTCCATTTAAGCATTTCACTACTCTCCTTATAAAGAGTAGTAATATATGGTAGCTGTGGACCCATAACAGATATCCTTTAGAATTCTTACATAATTGTCGTCTGTACCCCTAACCCGTATTGTCTGCATGGGTGCTGCTGTTTTGACAAAGTCAAATCTTTATAGAAGGTCTCAAAGCCAGGAGATCAATTCGTGCAACCTACGACTGATTGCGCACTTGGTTATCCATGCGCCGTTCTCTCCCTGTTCCGACCAGTATAGCATATTTTTTTCCCGGACGATACTGCAAAGCATATCAACTGGTCTCTTTGCCTCTTTTTCCTTGGCTGAAAAAATCGAGTTCCGTAGCGTTATCTGCTCCAAAAAAGTTTGCATAGGTTTAGTGCCGCTTTTAGTGTTCATAAGTACAAAAATTCACAAATGACCGTTTGTGTCAGAGCAGAATGCTGCGAGCCGAGCCTGTGTGAACTTTGATCAGCTGACGCGAACAGTTTCCCCGCGCCTGCTTGTCCTTTTTGACAAATAGACGCATTCCTAGGCACAAGCATAGAAATTATTGGCCACGAAGCCAGGAGGAGGGAAGTCATTGGTTTATATTTTTAAAGATTAGAGTAGAGTTTTTCTTGGGAAACTTGTACGCATATATTTTGTTCCGTCTGTCTGTCTGTTCTTCGATGGAGCCGCCCTCGATGACCTCTCAAGGTTAGCGGATATAATGAACCCAGCGTTTATATATGAGAACCCAATTTCAAATATCTCATTCTGGTGGCGATGTGCGCAATTGTCAACATTACTTATAAATATAAAACAGTACGCATATCTGAGGCAAAACATAAATACATAGACATTTGCAGTGTTCCTTTAATAAAAATGCATGAATGCTTGATTTTTGCAAGAACGAATAAAAATGCTGCAACCACTGCAGAACAAGCTTTGCCATGACGTGATGTGTTAGTGACAATGGTGGTGGGTGACGGTAACATGCATTTATTGTATTTAAAACGAATGGAAAGGCGACATGTTACGATTTAGCGATCTTCAGGACTAGGGAAGCGGGGTAGGTTACGAGAATTGGAAAAAAAACAACATGTTATAAATTCAATGGGGTCCAAAAAAAAACAAGGCGTTGAGGGCGGATGACTAGAAGAAGTTCCCTAGAGCGGCATGCGGACGCCATTCTTCGGTTGGACTTGGGTAAAGCCAATCATTAAAACTGGGTGGGCTTGCGAATAATTTGTTTTTTTAGGGCTTGTTGTTGAAAGTCTCCAAACAGAGGGCAGTCCCACAGAATTCGTGCGGTGTTGTTATCCGCTATTAACGTGAACACTAGGGATAATCGAGACTGCGGTATATTGCAGCGCGAAATATTCGTTTTCTTGCCGACCTAAATCTCTAATTTTGTTAACGATAGTGTGTCGTTTCCTGGGCAAATGCTGGAACGTTTCTGGCCCATTCACACCTACAGCCTCTTAGCTACGACTTCCTTTCCACTGAAAGCAATGTACAATTACGAGCGTTCCATCGCTGCGTTTTCACAGTTGTTATCAGTCTGGTAGTGCTGAGATCTATACAATGGTGCTATGACCGAAGGACGCTCAGGGGGATGTCCATGTCCAGACGAGGTTGGGTGAGCCCGGGTGTTGCAGCTTTGCCCAGTGAATGAGTCCCCGGTCGCTTGCTCCGCAAGTGCGGGGGTATAGTTAGATTCCCCCGTGAGCCAGTATCCAAAAAAAGGCGACGAAACCCCCATGGGTCCGTAGCCTGTTGACTCTCTGCCGGATGTTCAAGATTACGTCGGAGGTTTCGTGTGGTCGTTTCAGACGGCGTAGGGCGTTGATCGCGTCTGTAACAATCACTGATTTTGTGACCGCCAAAACGTTCTCTTTTTTTTACCTTGAACAATTGGAGCTTGATGTGGGCCAGTTGGTTAAATATACTGAAGAAACAATAGCGCAAAAAACGGGACGAAGGAACACTGCAAACAGACGGGCGCAAACTTCCAAGTGAATTTTATTTGATGAAATAAAGTTTTATGAACACGTGGGAAAGAAAATTACAGCGCATGCAGTCGGGTCATGATGATTTTTACTATTGCATCAGAAAGGCTACCTCCTTATCTGCAAGTGCCACAGACGGGAACATGTGCGGAAGAACAACCGTCGACAGCGACCAATTGCTGTCTTGGAGTGAGACTCCGGGCTACCCCTGCAAAAACCGATTCATTCAGTTTATAGCCCGCAATGTGCTAACAACAAGGTCATATAAAACACCGCCAACAGTTTTTTGGTAATCCAAGAAAATACAGTCAACTACTTTAAGCTTATCTATTGCTAGAACCAAACCATGCGTGAACTCAAACAGCTGCATTAAGCAAGGAAACCCTGCAAACATCCGTGTTGACTAGGATGCTGAAGATTATGTTTACCAAATGTGTCATATTGTAAGTGTACCTGAGCTCACCTTCATACACAGCAAATAAACAAAATCCAGACTTCGTCATTGAAAAGGCTCTGGCTGTTATCGCAAATTTGAAATAACACTAGTTTTTAAAAAGGCAGTCAAAAAATCAGCTGAAGTGACATAGTGCAGGGCACGCAGTTGAGCCTAGCAATGCACGAGCTTAGGTTCCCACAAAATAATGCAACATCGATTTTGAAGAATTAGCGGTAACTTGCGCTTATGGGCGCCCTTGCCTTTCATTGGTGGGGAGTCATTGTTATGCCCCGGATTGAGCTCCTGCGTGGTGGCCACTTGCTCGACGCCCTTGTGGGCCTGTTAATTTCATCGAACCACGTCAATCTCGGGTCGGACAACTATGCCGAATCGATGAACCCAATGGTCTCTATTTATGGAGGGGACGAATACCGTCGAGCTGGTGCGTCGACGATGCCGGCGGGCGCTGCGACTGACGAGGCTTAGCTGGCCCGTCGGTGCTACACACTCTTCTTGTGGCAATAAGGGGTATTCCGATGGCCTAAAAGGTTAACTGGTAATGTCCTGTGAGTAACAAGCGAAGTTCGTTCATATAAAGCGTTTAAACACGTAGCGGATGAAAAACGCGTCTTCATCGGTCTTTTCCCTAAGGGCTTTTTAAAAAAAGCCGCCCGCATCTTCCCACGGGGGAACTCGAGTAATGCGTCGCATCTACTCGAGGCAAGCAAAGCATCACGTCAAGCGCAAGCCAAGCAAAGACGCCCTGACTGAATTCCGAACGCGCGCTCAGCCGCTTATATACGTTTGCCGAAGAAACGCGTCCATCAGCCGCTTCGGACTCTAATACTGTTGTAAGCCGGCTTCCTTCCACTTTCGTGAACGGCAAAGTTATGCGTGACGCCGAAGCCACACGGAGTTGCGTACTTGTAAAGCGGCGAAGACCCTAGGTGTTTGAGCCAGCGCGCGATGTTTGCTTCGTTTCGCGGAGAACGGCACAAATATACCGGTTATATGCGCAGCGCGCCCCGAAGGAGAGGAACACCGCGGAAGAGAGAGTACTGCACATGCGCCGGCCCCAGCGCGTCTGCCAGCCGGCGGATGACGCACGTGCGGCGGCTATGACGCACCCCCGCCCTATCCCACACAACCCATCCAACACAATCCTTAATCCAATCCAATCCAATCCAATCCAATCCAATCCAAGCAAGCCAAGCAGCCAATCCAAGCCAATCCAATCCAAGACAATCCAATCGAATCCAATCTAATGCCCTCGCGAGAGAGTGTTCGAATCCAATCCAATGCCCCTCGCTAAAGAGTGTTCGCTTTCGCCTCGACTCGACGCGCATGCGCAGTGAGCGTGCGGACTACGGACGCCAACGCGGGTGACATCGTGAGTTACTTAAATGCTCTGCATTTGAAACGCCAGTTTCCAGAAGTGCATGGGTTCTCAGCGCCCAGACGCGTGCCGTTTTTAGTCTCTACACCACTTCCCGAAGTAAGGCTGGATAACCTGAGACTTTACGACGACTGATCTCCAGCTGAACACCGGTTGCCAAATATTCTGCGGCTGTTCACTTGCCGTAGTTCAGCCGAACACTGCTAACCAGATGCAAAACGTAGATTCTGTGTACACACATAGGCCGGTCTCCATTATAACACCGGTTTCACGAAGAAAACGAATATTCGGCCGCTGGACGCGCGCTTCATCGTAGAGAGAGCGAATGCAGGGCAGCCGCCCTCTGGATGGTCTCCTTCCGAACACCAACTGCCACAAGAATACGAATATTCCACGGCCGGTTGCGTGCCGCGCTTCGCTGGAACACCGTTTTCCGAAGAAAAAATGGACGCCCTAATGCCGCACGCCGGTCGTTTTTACGGTGCATATCGGCCGCCAAAAGTAAATTGAATATCTGCCAGTCGGGTAACTGCCACTGTGTGACCGAACACGGGTGGCAGGGACAAATACCGATGTGATGATAGCCGAATGCTGGCTGTTTAACGGTGGAATAGTGGCTCCCACAACGAGGATGCTGCCCGGAGATGCCAGAAAGCGGCCATAGACAGGCCGGTCTAGGGACACACTTTCTGTGCTGCCAGGGCAACTCAGGCGGCGTTCAACCACTGGATCACTAGTTTTTGCTATGGTGGATGTCAGATATTTAGAACGAAGGGCCATCGATAACCAGTTTGAACAGGAGTAAGGACACAATCATATGAAGTTGCCAAATCAGGCGGCGTTCAAACTTGTACTCACTAGTTTTTGCTATGGTGGATATCAGATAATTACAACGAAGGGCCATCGATAACCAGTTTGAACAGGAGCGAGGATATTATCATTTGTAGTTGCCAACTCAGGTGGCGTTCAACCATCTGCTCAGTAGTTTTTGCTATGGTAGATGTCAGGTATTTAGAACGAAGGAGAAGCGAAAACATGTTTGAACAGGAGTGAGGACATTATCATTTCTCGTTGCCAACTCAGGCGGCGTTCTACCATGTGCTCACTAGTTTTTGCTATAACGGATGTCAGATATTTAGAACGAAGGGCCATCGAAAACAGGTTTGAACAGGAGTGAGGACATCATTTGTAGTTGCCAACTCAGACGGCTTTCAACCATGTGCTCACTAGTTTTTGCTATGGTGAATGTCAGATATTTAGAACGATGGGCCATCGAAAATATGTTTGAACAGGTGTAAGGACATTATCATTTATAGTTGCCAACTCGGGTGGCGTTCAACCATGTGCTTACTAGTTTTTCCTATAGTGGATGTCAGCTATTTGGAACGATGGCCATCGAAAACCTGTTTGAACACGAGTGGAGACATTATCGTTTGTAGTTGCCAACTCGGGCGGCGTCCAACCATGTGCTCACTAGTTTTTGCTATTGTGGATGTCAGAAATTTAAAACGAAGGGCCATCGAAAACGTGTTTGAACAGGAGTGAGGACATGACATTTGTAGTTGTCAACTCAGGCGGCATTCAACCGTGTGCTCACTAGTCTTTGCTCTGGTGGATGTCAGATGTGTAGAACGAAGGGCAATCTAAAACATTTTGAACAGGAGTAAGGACATGATCATTTGTTCTTGCCAACTCAGGCGGCGTTCAACCATGTGCTCACTAGCTTTTCCTTGGTGTATATCAGATATTTAGAAAGAAGGGTAATCGAATACCTGTTTGAACAAGAGTGAGGACATTATCGTTTGTAGTTGCCATCTCAGACGGCGTTCAACAATGTGCTCAGTAGTTTTGCTATGGTGGATGTCAGATATTTAGAACGAAGGGCCATCGAAATCCTGTTTGAACAGGAGTAAGGGCATGATCATTTGTAGTTGCCAACTCAGACGGCGTTCAACCATGTGCTCACTATTTTTTTCTATGTTGGATGTCAGATGATTACAACGAAGGCCATCGAAAACCTGTTTGAACAGGAGTTAGGACATGATCATTTCTAGTTGCCAACTCAGACGGCGTTCAACCATGTGCTCACTAGCTTTTGCTATTCTGGATGTCAGATATTTGAACGAAGGGCCATCGAAAACGTGTTTGGCTCGAAGTATCTTGTATTCTACATGCCTAGCCTTGTCTATAGGCTTTGATTGCAAACATTGTTGAGCTGGAAAACAAGCAGCTGAATGCCGAGGTGACATAGGTCGGGAGCAGGATTGTCAGCATGTAGTGAGTAGCCTTTGTAGCTATGGTTTTAACCTGTATGACCATGTCCGTAACTATTTTTTGCGCCAATGTTCAGTATTCCCGAAATTTGTCCAAAGTAGTTACTCGCCTTGAAACTTTGTGTGTGGTAGTGTGAATCCCCAGTGCAATTATAAATGGAGGATGGTCACTTCCCACTTTCATGTGTTTCACCGGGCCCCTGACAGCTGTCGCCACCTGTGTCGTAAAGCATAGAGTTTTATACTAATACAAACTAGAGGGAAATCTGGCGCGGTAATAGCGGGCCCTCTTGGGCGCCACCTCGGCCGCCACAGACGTAAAACATTATTTTGCAATGTGTAGAATTACCATGTTACATGAAAACGTATTGGATAGTTTAATGTTCTCAGGGCAGCGCTGTTATCACTAGTCGCAGCGCCCTGGTATATGGGTTATAATAAATTCTCTTTACGCTACAGACGTTCGTCACCCACTCGGCTTGGATGTTCTTCTAAGAACCTTCTAATTATTCCGTTTTATTCAAATATTTTTGAATCCTAAACTTTACATTACAAAACAAATTTGACTACTGTTCTTCGTTATATTGATGCTTTTTCCAGCCAGAGGTTTACTTCTCAGTCTGTTCATGCACATTGCTAATCAATTGGGACCTGCATTCCCGGTAAACGGCGGAACGCTCACTGAAGCGCGGCTCGAATAGACAGTGGTTTTGGATTTCTCTCAAGTATACATTAGTATGAAACTCTATGGCGACGTGTACCCTGAACCGTGGAGTACATTGCGCCAGAAAAGCGACGGGTGCCGACGACCGCCATCTCACGCGTGCCCAGGAAACATCCGAGAAACTTTCCGAGTGGCTAGAAAAAGGCGTAGCGCGACCCGAAGGCATCACAACGCACGCCCGAATCGCGGCGCGCCAATCGTCGTCGTCTTTGCACCCTTCAGCGACCGGGCCAGTGGTCATGAAGTGCACATTCTTGACGGAAACACATTTCCAGAACACGCAAGATAAATTTTGGTCTGCCTGTCTGTCTGTCCGTCATACTGGCGTCCTTTGACGCCATTTGCAGCGAAGCAAAGAGGTATGAGGCCACATTTTCACTGCTGGCTACCGGCGTCATTTGGACGGCATTCCGGTGCTTAGAGCTTGCTCTCTCCTTCCCTAGCCTATGCGTTCTCTACATCACTGCACCCGCTTCAACAACCAGTTCTCATAAAACCCTCGACAGAAAACAGCTTCACTGTTGAAAGCCTATTCCGCGAATGAATACGCGCAAGCAATTAAGGTATATGACGAAATCCGCTGGGCGCGTGGTGCCATTTACGGTGGCGCGTGACGTACAGGTTTCAATTGGCTTGGCGAGACAGCCTCTTGCTGTTCCTATGTAAAGATCGTATTACCTTTTACGTTTTTCAGCTTGTATATGAATGATTCACTCATAAGCGCGATGTCTACAGTGCCACTAAGCCAAGGCCATCCATGAATAGCCGTGCATAGGGTGTTCTTTTAAGGTTTCGTGTGCGTCTGGGCGGCATATCTCGGCTTGTGCGTGTGGACGATCGTGAAATAAGCTTTTGTCTTCTAGTTGTATTGTTATGACGAGCTTGATCATGTGGCGTATGCGTGGCGCCGTGTTGCTGTAATCCAGTTTGGGAGTCACATCAGGGTTCGCTCACCGAGCCGTTAATTGCGGTCGTGGGTACGTCGTTGTGTAGTTGGAACGTTTCCATTTTTTCCGTACTGCCAATGCACCTTCAAAAGCTGCTGCTTTTGATATCCCCCAGAAGGGCTACGGACCATCCGCCCAAGCAGTCAGAACTGCTGTGGTGGCTGGGCGATCCTAATGGATAGGGTGAGAGCAACGGTTATAGCGTGGTGCGCGCCGGATGGTCGACAACAGGCACTCGTCGATCTCATTCGGGCACTTGGTAGGGAAAAGAGAGCAGGGCGACCACGGAAAAGCCTCGTAATCCGAGTAACTTGTCGGAGGAACATTGGTAAATCAGAGCGGCTTTCCCGTCATAATAGCAGGGTGGGCGGCGATCGGGGGCGCGCCACACGTCGGTCTCCCTGGGCAGGGATTGTTGCAGCGCTGGTGGTCAAGCAGTCGACAGTGGAGGGTGGTAGGACTGGTCTTGTGGACAAGTAGTAACTGCTCGGCGGCGACTACGAATAGCAGCGCCGTCAGTCACGGCTTGCGGATCGCTGGGTTCTTCCGGCGATGTAGAAGTCCCCATTGCGCACACTTTTTGTCGAGGTGAGTTGGGGACATAAGTTGGTGTTGAGGGTTGTTGAAAAAAGATTAAGCAGAGTCTACCTGACTCCTGCGCGTTGTTATAATCATCCTCAACATCATCAACCTATCTACGCCCACTGCATGACAAACGCCTCTTCCAAAGATCTTCATTTATCCCGGTGCTGTGCAAACTGCTAAAAATGTATCTTCGCAAAATTCTTCATCGTATTTCCCCATCTAACTCTCTGCTGCCTTCTCCCACGCTGGTCCTCTCTAGAGAACTACTCTGTTACCCTTAACGACCAACGGTTATCTTGCCTACGCAATTATGCCCTTCCCACACCCGTTTCTTCTTAATTTTTCTTAATATATCCTTAACACTCGCCAATGCAGTGACAACTTTCCGCTATATTATTGTCCCGCAGTATTACACCTATCTTCCGTTCCATTGCTCCCTGAGTCTTCCTCAATTTAAGTGGAACCCTCTTAGTGATACTCCTAGTTTCTGCCCCGTAGGTGAGTACCGGTTAGATGCACCTGTTATACACTTTCATCTTCAGTGACAATCTGCCGTTCAGTATTTGAAAAGGCTTGCTGAATGCACTCCACCCCATTCTTATCCTTCTAAATACCTACTACTTGGTCGTTACCTGGCCTAAGTACACATATTCGCTTACCACTTACACTGCTTCACCACCTATCTCAAACCGGTGTGCTTTTTCCGAGGTTATTAAAAATTATTTTAATTTTCTGCATATTATTCTGCATAGTATTCTACACTGTTGTCCAGTGCAGTAAGTTACTTAGCACACAACGTCTTCAGCAAATATGAGGTTACTCAGGTATTCTCCATTAACCCTTTAGCCCGCCTTATCCCAATCCAAGGTTCTAAATACCTCTTCAAAGCATGCTGTGAATAATAATGGAGAGAATATGTCTCCTTGTTTGACGCCCTTCTTTACAGGTATGTTACTGCTCTCGTTCTATAGGACGATGATAGCAATGGACCTATTGAAGATATCTTCGAGTATGATTACTTAATGCTTACACCCTGCTTCCGAAATGCGTGAATGACGGCTGAGGTTTCGACAGAGTCAATTGCTTTCTCATAATCTATGAAGGTTTTAATATGGGCTGAGTTTTTTTTCTCTATCACCTCATTGATTATTTGAACATGGTCCATTGTTGAATACCCTTTACAACACCCTGCTTGTTCATTACCCATATTTCAATCTAAGATGAAAGAAATGCTGTACGCGATTACCTTGGTAAGTACCTTGAAGGCAACTGACAGTAAACTGATGGACCTGTAATTTTTCAAGTCCTTCATTTTACCTTTCTTATGGAAAAGGATAATGTTCCTGTTCTTAGAAGACTCCGGTACACTCGCGATCATTAGCATTTGTATATGCGTTTCCCAGTTTTTCTAGTACGATTTGCCCGCCATCCTTCAAGAGATCTGCAATCTTCTGATCTTCTTGAGGTACATTGCAATCTTTCATTTCTTTCGAAGCTTTTCTTATGTCTTCTGTCTCTTTTGGTGGGGTCAAAAAAGACGACGACAGCGAGCTTTGCTGGCTTTTGATAGATCGGGTCCTGTTTCAACTCTCTCATTTCTTCGATAACCACGCCATCTAATAGATTAGTTTACACGAACCGATTCCTTCCGACAAGCGGCATCGAACAAGCCAACACACAAGTCACACTACTAGTGAACACAACAGCCACTTGCGCGTGCATCGATCGTGCACGTGGTGAAAAGTGCAGGCACATGCACTCCCTTAGTTGGCCGAACTCTGAAGAAATGGGTAACCCTACAAGCACCTTACAGCAATATGGTGGGTGGTTTTCGGCGCACTACCAGAAATCGAAACGTTTACTAGCACCGGAAGGCCAGGAAGGCGTTGCAAGCCCGACTTCTCTCAACACTAAACTGAATTCAAAGCAAATAGGACTACAGCTTTTTGCGCAGCAGGATTATTAAGTCGTTGCGCGACCACGTGAGGAACTGAACCTCAGTCAGCCGAAACTCCATCACGTAGCTCATGATGATGACGGTTGGTGTAATGGCGCAAGGCCAACTGGGGCAAAGACCGCCAAAACAGTGGTTATATATGAGAGGGGAGAACGCAAACACTAAATTCAGTCAGCAAGAACCAACGTAAAATCAATAAATAACAAGGAGGATTGCTGGTGTATAAGGACAGGTTGTGATCATGCGTGGTATAAAATTAGGTCTAAAAATTTAACTTCTGCTAAATATTTGAGAACGAGCTTGACAGAAAATGTAGGATCATCAGAGAGGAAAAACGCTGGAAGGAAGGAAGGAAACAACTTTTATTGTCAGACAGAGCGCGTTAAGCGCCCGATGGGGTTGATCCCTCTTCACGGGTTCCATATGCTTCCAGGGCCGCCTGGCCCCTGTGGATCAGTCGGAGCTGGTCTTCCAGGGCGGGGCTGGATAGCAAGATCTCCCATCGCTCGTCAACGGTAAGGAAAGTAGGGGGATTACTTATGGGTATAAATGGGGGGCGGTCTTTGGAGAAATTGCACTCTCCTATGACGTGCTGGAGAGTGCCTAGTACATTGCAGTGAGGGCATCTGTTCTTGTAGATTTCACGGTACATTTTATTCTGGAGGCAGGGGTGAGGAAAGGAGCCTGCCTGTATTTGCCCGTATATCGCTTGTTCTGCTCTAGTCAAGGAGTGGTGGGGGTGTGGAAATGTCTTCCTACCGTCCCTGTAATATTTGACTATATCTGCGTAGCTGGTGATGGGTTGCCATCCCTTTCCCTTCTCCGCGGTGGCCCAGGAGTTGAGCGCTCGGGCGTGTTGATGAGCATATTCGTTGCCCTCAACAGAGGAGCGGGCTCGGACCCAAACTAATTCGATCTTTTGTTTAGGAGGCGTAGCTTTTTCGAGGAGTTTTAGAGCCGCAAGGGACACCCAGCCAGATCTGTAGTTCTTGTACACAGCTTGTCAATCCGTAATGATCTTGGTGACGTTAAGTTGCAGGATTGCGACGGCTATCGCCACTTCTTCTGCTTCCTCTGAAGATGGAGTGTTGATCGAAGCGCAGGTGGCCAGCTTGTTCAACCTGGTGACCGCGACCGTTGCCCTTGCGGAGCGTTTGGGCAGGGAGGCGTCTGTGTAGAGGGCAATGACGTTTTCCTCCATAGTCCTGGATAGGACTTTGGCACGGGCCTCGCGCCGTCCGGCGTGCGTTGTGGGGCTCATGTTACGCGGTAATGGTTTGCTTTCCATCTTCTCAGTCCACTCTTCGGGCAATTGGCCGTGACAGGTATAGTGGGATTCTTGCCATCCGATCTTGCGGAGGACGCTTCTGCTCGCCTTGGTATGGCTAAGTCGGACCCTTTGATTGGACAGGTGGGCTTCTAT
Source organism: Haemaphysalis longicornis (assembly GCA_013339765.2). Classification (NCBI taxonomy): domain Eukaryota; kingdom Metazoa; phylum Arthropoda; class Arachnida; order Ixodida; family Ixodidae; genus Haemaphysalis; species Haemaphysalis longicornis. The sequence continues at coordinate 1,983 of JABSTR010002786.1, read as the reverse complement.
AAGCTGGGCTACTGTGTTGTGGACTGCCATTTGTAGTATTTTGTTGTGGACGAGTTTGTGGGAATACCCAGGGCCTGCTTTGTGGCTTTCCTGATTATTGTGTCAAGTTGTATTACATCATTTTTTAAGAGTTTTATATACGGCGCTGCGTAGATAATTCTTGAGGTAACAAACGCCTGAACGAGGCGCAATGTGTCTGATTCCTTCAGACCCCTCCGCCTGTTCGCCACTCGCCTGATCATGCTCAAGATCTGGTCTGACGCGAGCTTGAGTTTTCTGATCATAGCCGTTGCCTTGCCGTCTGCCTGGATCAAGATTCCTAGAATCCTGCGTTGAGGTACCCGAAGGTTGCGGATCCCTTCTAGAGTGATTCCAATGGTTTCTTATCGTTTCCCTGATGTACGTGGTCTAGCAATGGTCAGCTCCGACTTTTGAGGCGAACAGCAAAGGCTACAGGCCTTCGCATAGCTGTTGACCGTCTCAGCTGCGTTTTGGAGTGTGTCTTCGATCCATCCATCCGACCCTGCTCTCGCAGTCCAGAGGGTGATGTCGTCGGCATACAATGCACGTCCCGGGCCATTATTGGACTTGAGAAGCTTGGGAAACGGCAGGAGAACAATGTTGAACAGGAGTGGGGAGAGAACTGAACCTTGCAGTGTTCCTCTATCCCCCAGGAAGATCGGTTGGGATGTCTTCTCTCCTATTCTGATCATGGCCGTTCGGTTGCTAAGAAAGTCTGGGATATAGTTGTACGCTCCCACTCCGCAACCCGTGTTGCGTAGGTTGCGGAGGACACTATCATGCGTGACGTTGTCAAAGGCACCTTTGAGAGCGAGCGCTAGTATCGCTCGCGGTGCCTGTTTCGTTGCCGGCTTGATTACTAGCTCGTTAAGATGTATGAGAACATCTTGGGTGCCTAGGTGTTGCCTGAAGCCATACATTGTCTCCGGCATCTGGTCGGTTGCAATCCAGATGTCGCTGCAACCTCTTGAGTACCATACGTTCCATTATCTTCCCCACGCAGGACGTGAAGGATATCGGTCGCATGTTGTCAATGTGAGGTGTCTTCCCAGGCTTGGGCATGAAGTGGAATTCTGCCTCTTTCCATTCCGGCGGGAGTTTGCATGTCTCCCAGACCTGGTTAGTGTACTCGAGCAGCTCTCTATAGGCCTTGTCCCCGAGGTTGTTAAGTAACGTGTAGGTAATGGTATCGGGTCCTGCCGCACTTCCCTTATTGCTTTCGGAGATTGCCGCGACCAATTCGGTGTCGGTGAATGGTTAGTCTATTGCTCCATTGGTAGGTCCTGCACTGGGGACGACGAATATTTTATTTTATTTTGAACAATTCTCAGTTTTGTTTTATTGCTCACCAGACAACGACCTGAAATATCACACGCTCTTAAAACGTATGTTGGTGTTTCTTTCCTGTGCTGCAGTACAACTAATCATGACTTTTATTATATTTTGTTCACAAATTGTAATATTTGGAAAGTATTCATCCAAGTGAAAATGTCATTTCAGAAGCAGGCATCAATGGCCTCAATGACTCTCACGACGTGGTCCACTTGTTTCGGTCACAAATAACTTGATTGCAGACACATTTCACCCAAGACGAAGGTGACACGCTCTCTAGTGTACTGATAATTTAAAACGCCTTGCGAGTCTATTAACTGCTGAGCACGTGAAATTGTGGCATTAAAACAAAAGATCCCTTTGCGGCATCCTTCACTTAGAGCAGCACTTGGGCACAAACTTTGAGAAGCTGAAAAAACCCCATGCGCCGCTCCAGCCAGCAGAAACAATGCAGGACGGAAGTTGGTAGGTGGACCATTGGCATCCTGCGATTGTGAAGATATTTTCATATAGTAGATTCTCTTGTTTTTGTACTCCTGTTTATTTCACCTTTAACAAGGAGCTGAACTCCTGCCGGTTCTAGTATTCGTACGGGAATGATAAATTGCAGCAATGCCGAACAACTGGTAC
>JABSTR010002785.1:0-35615 GCA_013339765.2 Haemaphysalis longicornis | reverse complement strand
TCTCCGCAGTGGGTATCGATGCAGGCCTTCGAGTATAGCTTGATGGGTGACATTGTCAAACGCGCTTTTGACGTCGGTCCGAAATGGCGCTCTTGTGTTGGCTGCTGAGGTTATCTAATAAGTTTTCTTTAATTTGAAGAAGGATGTCCTGGGTTGAAAGTCCGGGGCGAAAGCCAAACATGGTGTCCGGGAGGTACTCCTCGTCTTCCAAGTACGGTGATAGTCTGTCGTGCACCATGTGTTCGTAGAGTTTGCCCACGCAAGAGGTAAGAGAGTTGGGGCGCAAGTTGCGGAAGTTAATGGGTTGCCTGGCTTGGAATCATGGTGATGTCTGCATGTTTCCACTGCGCCGGTAATTGTCCTCGCTCCCAGCTTTCATTGCTGTATTGTAGGAGGCTGTCAATGGGTTTTATAGTCAAGGTTTCGCAGTGTTTTATTGTTGATGCGATCGTGTCCTGGTGCTGTATTGCGGGTCAGTTTGCGGATAGCAGCGATAATTTCCGTCGTCGTGAAAGGGGCATCTAGGTCCGGTTAGGTCTTCCAGCGTAATCGGGTAGGCCCATGGTCGGGGAAGAAGCGCTAAGAGAGGCGCCAATATGGTGGGTCGTGGATGTTGCGGAGGAGTTATTCATTGGTACCGGTGATAGTTGTGGATGAGCCGCTGGAGGTGGTGTCCTGTAGTAGCTTTGCTTTCCGTGCGCCCGAGTAGAGACCGAAGAATGAGCCAGGTGCGGCGATTACTTAAGGTGACCTTGTAACTGATCGCAAAGCTGGTTCCAATTTCGTCGGCTGAGGGTGTTTGCATATTCCTCAGCTTGTTTAGTCAGCTGCGCTATTCGCAGTTTGAGCTTGCGTTGTTTGTTTTTTGTTTCTTCCAGCGACGTATCAAATCCCGTCCGCCGGGCGTCCCAGATATGAAGCAGATGCGCGTCCGCCGCTGGATTGTCCATCGTAAGCTGAACTGTTTTAGTGTGTTCATTAACAAAATCCAATAATTTTTTAGTCCATTCCCTCGATATCAGTGAGCATTTCGGGCTGCGCGGACTCACGGAATGCGGTCCAGTTTCGTGATCTTCGCTTGCCCGATTCTCTGGGGATCCGATTATGTTTTACTAGGATGCGAAGGATGTGATGGTCGCTTCCCAGGTTTCGTCCAGTCTTGTCCATTGGATGTTCTTGATATTGTGGGAGAAGGTAAGGTCGGGCGTCGTGTCACGGGAAACGCTGTTGCCGATGCGAGTCGGACTGTGGGGTCGGTCCAGAGGGTAAGCTGGTGTGTCTGTGCAGCGTTATGTACATCCGCGCCTTTCTTAGTTGTAATGGTGCATCCCCCATGCAGCATGCGGAGCGTTAACCCCCCCTCCCAGACAGATCATCAAACACCAACACCCAACATTACGAGCAGACCATCAGCACCCTACGTAGCCAAAACACGGAATTAACTAAAAGGCTTGAACTCATTGAGAAAGCCGCCCAAAGCAGAATCGAAGCCCTAGAACGCCAAATAGAACAACTTATCACCCGAATTGAAACATCTCAAAGCATGCTCAGCGACCCTGCGCCCTCTCCAACAAGACGCCCCCCCCCCCCCTGACGCACCACAGGTCCCTGCACTCCCGAGCATTTGAGCAGCTAAATCTCATGATAGAGCAGAAGACCGACCAGAAGCTGACGCAATTCAAGGAACAGGAAGAGCAACACCTCACGTCCCATCCCACTTTGAAAATGTCCACAAAGCGTCTCGAGAACCCTACCCATACAATCATGAAGTTAGGAGAAACACTCAACGCCCGCATGACTCGTCTCGAAGAAGCTCTTAACGACAAAGTTGACAAGATGGGCTTGAACCTCAACCAGCGCGTTATAAGTCTCGAGGAAGAGCACCAACAATCGCACAAAAAGCCCAAATCGCACCCCTTGCGCGAAGCCCATATGCAAGAAACCGCGAACTACCCGACAATGACTAACGACGGGGAAAAAATGTAACGTGCATCTCGCGCTCTTGTGATGCGACTTAAGTAGTGCAACGACGATGCCTAACATGTGTTGCGTCCCGGGATGTCGTTCCTTGTACAACAGGTACCTACAGAAAATGTTTCCTTGTTCTGTTGACCGAGCGACGGGGAGCTGCGAGAGAATTGGAGGCGCGCCATTCCAAGGCAAGAAACGGGAGATTTCAGCTTCGATTATAATTGTGTGACAGTGTGTGGAAAATGCACTGTGTGTGAGAATGGAAAAAGCATGTACCCTTTTGAGAGCATCGTGGGACCTAGAATTGTACAAGGCTAACTTAACTCTTTCGCTACCGCGCCTATCAAAATCGATCAATTTGATCGATACTTTTGGGAGCGCCTTTTCATAGCGTTCCAGGCGTTTCTCGAACAAGTAAAGCTGTTCGGAGTTAGATCAGAAAATGGCCTTTCAAACAAAATCAGCTTTGTTTTCATTTTTGCAACGGAAACGTGATTTTTGACACGCTTTTGAATCACCTGGTTGTGGAAAAGGGGCGTGGTCATCGCGCCTTCAAGGCTACCAACGAAGAATGCGTGCAACTCGTAATTACTCTGCACCAGCGCTTGTTTTTTGCTATCAGGGCGTGAATGGGGAACTAGCAACGATTTTCAATCGTCAGGTTCACGCTCTGACAGTAATAATCCCAGAAATCGCTCTGCTGAAAATGTCAAGCAGTGCCTGGTTGCAAAGCTACTTTATGATTTTAGGCAGTTTTATTGCCTTTGCGCAAGTTGTCCTAAGTACTCTGGTAGTTCTACTTACCCCAGGACCATTCGCAAACAGTTTACAACAGTTTCGGTTTCGTTTCTGCATCGCGAAATTCATATTTAGCGCAACTACGCAGTTACCCAACTTCAAGGCTAACTGCCATGGCGCCTGAAGCGTCCGCGACTGATCCTCGAACAAAGCACGCCGCTCCTCATTTCTTCCCTTCCCCCCACCCTAACCCGATTTCTGCGATAAGAACTTCAGATGCAAGTCAAAAGGTCACACCCAGTCGCCAGATATCTGTTCCGCCGAGGACAGCGCTTCAAACCGGCCTTACACTGCCAGCTGTTCGCCTTCCAGTTTCGTTTTCATGCGAGGGTATATCCGGGTGTCTAATGTTGCTGCTTAGTTGAACTGTCTATTCGGACGGAGTCTCTGATAAGTTTTTGTACTGTTTCATTTGAAAAATGTTAGGTGGCGCTGCAATAGAGGAGGCTCGTTGTGGCCAAAGATCGCAGGGGACGATTCTAGCTCATCGTACCTCATTTTTGCGAGCAAGGCTACAATTGCGAGTAAGAAGATGATAATAAAGCTCAGCTTTATGTTTTGAGAGATAACTGACCGTGAACGACAACAAACATCAGCCACGGCGTTCCGTTTTCAACTTCATGCATGTTTTTTTCTGCATCGCGTGCTTGTCCCAAATATTGTGCTCGCTGTAAATGCAAAGTCAGCCATTGACAAGATGTTTTTACGTTATGTGGGGGCAAATTGGTGCCTCTGATAATGTCAAACCGCCAGATTTATTCCAAGGAACCACCCAAAATTGCACAGTTTGAATTAGAGGTTGGGCTTCACCGCATGACACGAGCACCGTGCGTGCTAACATTTTTTTTTTATATCTGAAAAACTGTTCCGCGCAAGTCGACATTTTTTTTTAGGGTGTGTTTTTGAAATGTTTCCCTGCAAAATGTATATTCTAATTTTTTTTTTCTACTACCGGTGGTTTGATATACACAACTCCTTTTTTATCATTTTTTGACAACTTGACAAAACTTTTGATTTTGATATTTTTTTTCACAACTATGATATATGAAAACCTTTAAAAAAACTGGTGTTATTGGAAAGGCCGTTAAATAATCTGCATTTTTTGCTCCTGCAATTAGTGCCTAAATAATTTTTTAGCAGAAAAAAAAATGTTTTCTTGGACCCCCCCCAAAATTGGTCAATTTTTCTGCGGTAGCGAAAAAGCCGATTTTTGTCATATCAGTCAGGTTGTAGCGGTGCTTCATTGCCTGTTTGCAAACTTGTATTACCTTGCGCTCAGGCTCGCGTGTAAAAAAGCTTTGGGACGTCTTTGTACTTTTCATATTTCCGCGAATTATCCCTTAGGGTTCGTCTTGTTTGTTTTGTAACCGCGCGTGGCCGATTCCGGTTTCTTATCTGGCGTTTCAACCGGAGCGCCCGTTTGCTCTTTTTGTCGTACGTCCCGTCGGGCAATATTGTTGGATATGAAAAGGGTGCCACCGTCGCCAACTTGATTTTTTGTTTTGTTTCTTCGACAATGTTCTCGATCCTATTTCCATGGATCTGAAATTAATAACGTTCCGAGAGTAATGCATGCATAGCAAACGCCTCGCAACTCACTTTATCGACGTTCATCTGTGCACGTCACACTGCGGACTGCTTCTTCGACGTTTGTGTTTCATTCTAGTCCTTTGTAGTGCAGGAGCTCGCTAGCTAGCTGCGTTCAGAAAAGCTTTGCGCCGTTTCTTGGCTACGTGGCAATATTCTGTTTCCTCCGTGTGGGCCACATCGCAGCGCGAAAAAATAAATTTTTGTACGCTGGACCACGCTGTTTGTCTCCCTTCGTAACATTGAATTTTTTTTTTTGCGTGGTGATAAAATCAGTTTTGTTTTTTCGCTTCCGGTTTTTTGCAAGGATTGCAAAGCGTGGAAGCGGAAGGACACATGGTGCAACATATATTCTCTTCGTGTTTTGATGCTTCGCGTTTCTGCAGCGTTTTTAGATGTTCTCAAGTATGTACCCACTCATTGAAACGACAATACTATTGGGCTATCTCTTTTAGTGTTCTGTGCATTCCAGAGCAATCAACGGATTCATTAAGCGTAGTCTGAATGACGCGTACTTGGTTTCTTTCAGTTTTTTTTATTGTATTATCGAGAGGCCCGCAGCAATCCGTGACTACGCAGCTACCGTATGTGTGGTATTTACAACTTTTGCTTTAAGCAAAGAAGAAATAGAGATTTAAAAATCCGAAAACACGACGGCGCAGAGCTTGTGCCAGAGCACGCAGAAGCCGTTGCCGTTCGCGGCCGAAGTGTACGGTAATTTACTACGAAAAATAAAACCCCATTGAAGGCAGGTGATGACTGGACTATTCATCGCTGACTACTACGAAAAAAACACACTTAATCAGCGCGCAGATACCAAAAGCAGCGAGAGTTTGCATGCCAAGAGCAGGCCAATACGCCGCGACAGCGCGCGGCTGGATGACCTTCGTGCGGCTGTGGCGCTTGTAGTGGCGCGCGCGGGTCCCTATATGGAACTAGCGCCGAAGTTTCGCGACCAGTAAAGCATTGAAGGACTCTGGTAATACCCACCAAGTGAGGGCTTTCAGTGGTATTTCGAATAAATGAACAAATAAATTTCCCTGTCTAAATTGGGTTCTTTTGCCGGTATTCCAAAATAGCCCCTTCCTGGGTGTGGTGCGTGCAGACTTTCGGCAATGAACTGGTGACTCCTTTCCCTGTTGCATGTTCGAAGACCTTGTTGAAGTTGGCCCCTTATGCTCTTGCAGGGCTGCAATCGTTTGGCAATCTGGAGAGTTCCATGTCTTGCATTTACAGGCAGAGTGCTGACAATAACCGCCGTTTCACCTTCCTCATCGTAAACCTGAAGTTTCCTCAGCGGTGAAGGCTTAGTAATAAGTCGCGATATTATCTTTATTTTTCATCGACCACATGCTGTGTGTACATCGTGTATCCGAAGATACGAGGTATTCTCATCGTTTACTGCAAGGGTATGAGCTCTAGCTTCCCCTATTGCTTGTATTCACTGGCGAGGCGCGCATGCAGGCAACCGTGTGAGTGCGCCGTCACTCGTTACATTGGTCTCCCCGGGATGGCGGTACTTGTCCGTGTAAGCACATGACTGTGTTGCACGTTAACAAACTCTGCTTCAACGAAGGCAAAGTATTGTCCTCGAGTTCAATGTTAGTGCGAATAATAACATCTATGTTGACACCACCGTTGAGAAGTGGGTTGAAGCGGAGCAGATGACGCACGCCGGTGTTTTTTTTTTTTTCGGCGTGAGGGCGCAGTCGCCCAAGCGACATGATCGAAGACCTTGTTGAAGTTGGCCCCTTATGCTCTTGCAGGGCTGCAATCTTTGGCAATCTGGAGAGTTCCATGTCTTGCATTTACAGGCAGAGTGCTGACAATAACCACCGTTTCATGTAAACCTGTGGCCGTTTCCAGTGTTGCAAAGCGAAGAAATTGACAGCTAAACATTTCAACGAAAACAACCTATAGTGAGCCATATCGCCGTTGTTGTGGTAGTTGCTATACAGAAAATGGCCCCCGTCGTAAAGAGAAAACAAAAGCCATAGTTCACTTCGTGTGGTATTTCAAACTAAGTTGCCATGATAGGAGCACGGTGCACTACCACTGGGCTATCTTCTCAAGTTGCCGGCAGGGGAAGAAAAGTGGACTCAGCGGTGCCCGTGTGACAACTGCGCGTGACGGCACGTAAGAAGAACAGATACACCCATCCGTGTAGGACTCCGATTCTGTGGGCGCTGTAGCGGTTGCGACCAGTTCACTGGTTGTAGTGGTTCATGCCAAAAAACAAAGTAACAAAAGTGAAAAACAAGACAGAACTTAAGGTAACCGAAAAGAACCATGACAAAGTAATCCGCACGAAAAGACGGAAAACAAGACGAAAGAGACGCAAATACCATGTAACAATAAAGCAGTCGCTATTACCGGTGCTTTGTGGGTTGTTTTATGAAAAGGAGGTTATGGTTTGTTACGCGGAAAGGACGTAAGGCAGGTCTGGCGACCAACAAGACACAATATCTTAACAGGAAATATCGAGAACAACTACAAAAAGGAAAATAAACATTAGCTGAGAAGTCCAGTCTCTACGAAAGGAAGTCCTACCCACAAAGCAGTTCTCACAGACTCACTTTCTGTAGGTCGATGGCTGGCTCGATGCGATGGCCGCTGGCGCTGTGACCTTGAAGTTGGCGCTAGCCGTTGCGAAGTGGTGAAGGGCCGTTGAGCCTCGTGCGCTCACTAGTGGCGTTGCAGAATCTCTAAGGACGTGGTCGACAATCTCTGAATCCGAAAGGGAGCGAATCTCTCTCTATGGCTTGAGGTCTCCTGGACGTCTTCTTTCGCGTTCTCACTCAGCAGAACTCTCTCTCTCTCTCTCTCTCTCTCTCTCTCTCTCTCTCTCTCTCGCTCTTCCTCTCTCTCTCTCCTCTCTCTCTCTCTCTCTCTCTAAAAATCTCTCTCTCTCTCTCTCTCTCGTTCTACTCTCTCTCTCTCTCTCTCTCTCTCTCTCTCCCGCGTGCTCTTTTCTTTCCGACACCAGCACGAGTGCTTCGTTGTCTTCATTTCTGTTGCTCCTGCTACTGGCTCTTAAAAGCGCCGCCTCACAACCGGCAAGTTTTCTCGTTTGGGAAGGTGAGCAGATCCAAGAAATGTGAAGGAAACCTGCGCTCCGAAGACACAGGAAAACAACGTACCCCAAAAATAGCACTCAAAGAACGTAAAGCGGACAGTCGAGTGTAAACGTATCTTATAAAGCTTCGTTGGTCTTCACGCATTCATTTTGAAGCATAGTAAGCTCCACAAACATACGCCCGCATTGAGAACATGGCCCATTTAACAATCTCCTAGGGCGGGATTTTTTAAAATTCTACTCCTAGCAAGCAACAAGTGAAAATTGTCTTTTCGTACAGTATTCATTATCTCGCTCACGCGTTCACATATCCAAGTGCTTTTTGCTTATATGTTTACCCCTTACGAGTATATAAAAAGCACTTTTACGGTTTTCCCCTAACCAAAACTATTTGGCTGATTCTGCATTTCGGAAAAAAAGGTCTTTCTGAAAGATTGTCCAATAGATGTTTCCCTAATTCATTTATCCAATTGGGTTTTCTAATAAACGTTAATAATACACAAAACCGATTTTAAGGATTTTGCCCTGTGACGCCGCTGAAAGGGCGAAAAGAATTTTTTTTCTAAAGACAGGCCTGACGAGCCCAAAAGGCCTAAAAGGTTATATCAATGCCTACCCAATGTGCTCATTCAAACAGCGTCAAACTTCATGAGCACATTCTTATACTGTAGGAGCTGAATACTGCTGACATTTTTTAAAAATGGCACCCGTTAGAGAGTGAAGAGTGCTGCAATAGTTTTTCATCGTGTTTTTATTGCAACCTAGTTCAGATATTCGGCTGCTTTTTTGTTGATGTAGGTAACGTGTACAGGTATGAAAACACTGTTTTAGAGGATTTTTCTATAGCGCCCACCCAATAAGGGCCATCATGGTCTTCAGAAAATTACGTGTTTTAACAAATTACTCAATATCCAAAAAGCCTGTTGCCATACCCAATTCGTTTTTGCTTGCAAATTCTCCCCATGCAGTTGTCCAAAAATCAATTTGAGGATTTTGTCCTAACGCCGCATAAAGACGCGAGCAGGATTTTTTAACTTCCACATCTCTTGACATGAAGTCGAGTTCAGATTTCCCGCGTTAGCATATGCTTTCGCCATCTATTGGTAGTTCCTACAACCACGCGCCTCCACGTACCAGAACATAGATCTTTACCTACGACTGACTGATGACTGACTGACTGAGACTGATGACTGACTGCTGACTGACTGACTGACTGACTGACTGACGACTGACTGACTGACTGACTGACTGACTGACTGACTGACTGACTGACTGACTGACTGACTGACTGACTGACTGACTGACTGACTGACGGACAGAATGAATGATTCCTTAACGCCCAGCAAAAACCGCTACACATTGCGACTTGAAATTTCGGGAGTACAGTATTGTCATGACGTAGGGTCTCGCTAAGGTAGGATTTTCCAAAATTGTTCTCCTAGCAAGAAAAAGGGGGAAATTGTGTTTTAGTCAATTCGTCATTATCATACTCACCCATTCCCATATGTAAGTGCTTTTTTGCCAACAAATGTGGTTCTTACGAGTATCTAAGAAGTAGTTTACTTTTTTCTCCCATCCAGAGCTATTGCGCCGATTCTGCATTTCCGAACAAAGTGGGTGTCTGAACACACATAAATGAATGAATACCGGTTTATGCTCTTTCAATATGAATCAGGAGTGCCTCATCGCCTGTGTAGCGTCGGCGCGGTAAACCACGTAATCAATCAATGTTTCACTATGATGCAAATATGCTGACATGGCCGGACACCGAAATTACACACAGATGGTCTACTTTTAGCAAGAGATAAGGTAACCCTGTTATTACAGGTGCCGGCAAGAAGACAAAACAAAATTATTCACAGCTCATGGTCTGCAGCAATATATTGTGCAGTATAAAACGAGTGGACGTGCTTCAGCAATCCATGCTGCAGCCCGGCTTGTTCTGTATGATCATTTTACACAGCAGCATCTCTAAACGTCTTTGTAGTTTACTTTTTATCCGAAGATGTGACATAAATATTTCTCCCATTCCTGCTGTGGAAGTAGCTGGACACCTTGGTGAAAGCGATTGCAAGACTCAATCCACAACTGATGTGGGCACAGTCCAAAGAAGTGCGAGCTTCTCACCACCATTGTTTGTAGTTTGCTATGGAGCATTATTCGCAGTAAATGAGCCTAATACAACATGCCAATCATTTACTTCTTTTCTAGTAAAGTGCAAAAGGGCTGAACCTTGAACGGCACCTTTCTGATGTTGCAGAAAGGCTTCTGAATAGCGACTAAATGTTATTGTTATGTAAAAGCGACTGATAGGTATTCGTTATACAAATGGCCGTAAAACTTTCACTCACTATAGTTGTTCTGAGCAGTGCAGCGTCCTGTAATTTTTTCCCGGATGACGTGGGGGAAACAAAAGTTCCAACTATTTTCGCTGACCGTAATTTATTCGCAGTAGCCCATGTGTGTACAGCAGACAGGACTTCTTATTATTTGTAGCTTGAGATGAACGAACTATATACGGCATGTCAATGAAGCTCGCGGTTATGATTAAGTTGTTTAGCGTTTTATGTCACTGCGTACACACTTAAATTTTTCACGCATAGTACGCGTGAAACACGCTCCTCTGCATCGTAAACTTCGTTTTGAGCATCACGTGACTTTAAATACGCCTGGTTTTCTTCGATATAAACGTGAAGAGGGTTGGCAAAACCCGCATTCGCTTCTTTTACGCGTGATGCAAGATTGCATGCGTGTAAACCGTAAAAATCACGCTTAGAAAAACCTCGCGCCAGCGATCGCGCCTTTCCTAATCCCGCGTGTACATATCCTGATACATATCCACAACGGAGCCGTGGGGCGTGCTGCTGCATGTTGCTGCGACTTGCGCTTCTTTTCTTTGATTTTGTCATGCGAAGGGAATGACAGGTGGCGCTCGCTTCAGCGATTTTGGCGGGAAAACGGAGTTAGAGCCGTTGGAGGCATCGGCCAAAGCCGAAGCAGGCGGTTTGTGCATCCTGTCTTTCTGCCATTCACGTGTGTACTGCGCGGAGTGTTCGCTTTTTTTTGTGGTAAAAAGTGGCGAAGAAGGAACAATCTAATGGTGATTTGACCTTGACTGGGCGGTGTGGTGTGCCGCGCGGTTGGTGTGAGAAACACCGGAGTGTCGATTGCCGGAAAGTCTCGCGCGACACGGCGCCGTTCACTACGAACTTCACTTTTTCCGGCCGGATGGCGTTCTTACAGTGGGCAGTCAGCTGTCATGCACGGTCGCTTGGAATATACAGGTAAGCAAATTATTTCCTAATGTCTTTGCTGATAATATATTGAACTGTTTTCTGAATAACGACGTTTTTAGTGTATTGTGTAGATCTACCTATTGACCTCGGAACTTCGCATTAGTTAGTGTCAGGCCTAGTTCTCTATGTAGCTTTTGTTGTACAGGGATCACGCGGTCGACCTGGAAAGATGAGGAGAAAAAAGGAAAGGGTACGTTTCTCGTTGTTGTGGCTGGGAGTCGTTTCTCTCGTTCGCCGTCCGGTTTCCGTCGGTCTCGGCGTATGACGTTCGGCATTTTTGGCTTGTTGGCGGTAAACTTCGCGGCCGCGCTTGCGGTTCGCGTCGGTGGGCGTTCTCGGGCGAGGAGGCGCTACACCGCGGGTGATGGAGCCGCCTGCTCTTTCCGTCCTCCGCAGAGCACTTCGAAAGTGACGAAAAATATTGTCTAACGCAACTTCACACAGTCGACGCGCACATTACGAAGCGCTAAAAGTCGTGTCCCATTGTACAGAACCGCCGATTTATGGTCGCATTAAAAATGTGGTCTTTGTGCTGCACATCGCGGCAGAAGTTTGCGCGTTGTATGAGAGTGCAAACGCATTGATTGAAGCCGCTTTTTATCTTCGCCAGGCTTCGCCCGTGGTCATCGTTTGCCGGTGCACTGTATGAGGCGACGTGAAGCAGCTGGCACGCGGCAGAACCCGGAGAAATCGTGAAGTTGCAACTGGACACGCCACTGTAAAAAGCCTTGGTGCTGTGTTTGTGTGTGTTACATAAACGACATTACGTATCTGTCTGCTTTCAGGCAGTTACTAGGAATCGTTCAAGTAGTCGTTACACGTGATGGCATCGTATGAATTTCATGGGCGCTAAAAATGGTGCGCGATTTGTCCATGAAACTACACCTCACCTGAGTTAAGTTAATAGTAGTATTCACGTGCTGCTTTAAAGCGGCGTCAACAGTTCATCTGGAGCCTATTTTATAGTTCCCGTCTTTCTTTCGCAGATTTCTCTGTTCGGAAGCATTCTTGTAAGTTATTGTGAATAAAAAGTTTTGCTCAAATTTGAAATCTGTTTAAATTTCTTTGACTCTAAACTTTGGTTCAAAATGTCAACCTTTGCAGCAATCTTCACCAGACTTCCTCACTTAATTTTCTTCACAAACGTATGGGTATAGGGGCCGAAAGAATGCACATCACAGGCTTAATTGTATGGGATTCGCTAGGTGCACTTGTTCAAGATGCTTCATGAACGCTTGTTTTGCACTGCCTTCAACGGCGCTTGGGTTTATCACAACCGAAATTTAGTGGCAATCCTAAACTCCCTTGTTCTGCAAACACTACTAAGTTTGGGGCCGTGTAGAACGAAGAATTAACGCCGTAATCGCAACGTGAGGCTTTTAGATCCGGGACTAGCGACCTTCTTAGCGCTTAGTGAAGGGGAAAAAGAGGATTTGTCCTTACCTGATGCGGCATTCTCCAGCTGGGAATAGCACGCGTCTCTGACCATCACAAATCATTTAAAAAGAAAGCTAAAATAGGATAATGCTTGTTTTACCGTATTTATGTACTTGGTGGGTGCTCCAATCTACCCAGACCATAATTACGGCCACAGCAACAATTGTCTTCTTTCAGCTTTCTTTTAAGCGATTTCTGACGGTCAGAGAGGCGTCTTATACACAGCTGGAGAATTTCGCATCAGGTAAGGACAATCCTCTTTTTTACCTTCACTAAGCGTTACGAAGGTTGCCAGTCACGGATGGCAAGCGTGAGCGCTTAGCGTGATAATTCACCACGCCTAAAATAAGCGTGCAAAAAATATCTTGTGCTCACACTTGGCAAGCATTACGCATCCCGCGAGTCACGTTTACAAAGCTTGATTTTTCAGTGTGAAAATACGTCACGCTTGTAGTGAGCGTGCAACAAATCGTCGACACTCACGCTTCTTAACCGTGAAAAAATTTAGAGTGTAGTTTCAAGAGTCCTACATTACATCAATAGCTACGGAGCAATCCCAATAAGGTGCGCGTTCATTTTTTTTTTCTTTTCGATTTTTGTTACTTGTATTTACCATTTATTTTTCCATTCGTTCCCTTTCCATTTTTAGTGTAATACCGTTTTCTGTGATATCCGTACCACTGCGTGTCAATCATTTTTTTTCAACATGTCGAGCCACTTGATTAGCGCGGGAATATTTCGCGTTCGCGTTCCTTTTTGACGGCGCGCTCGGTTTTTCAGATTCTTCAAACAAGCTAAAAATCAACCCAACTTGGCAATCATATTTCGTTTTTGAGAATGGTAACACCTTTTGACTGTCACTCGGATGGCACAAATCAGTAAGAGGTTAGGCGGACGCAGCCAGAGTACAGCAGCGAATACCTTTTAAAATACACATACCCACTTCACTATAGCTGCAAATAAGCAGTGAAATGAATCTGAGCCCTGCTCACATGATCATACGGAGGAGCTATTGGAACTGCACTCGTGCGCTTTTCATTGAAGTTGCTAACATCTTGATTGATTGTAGGCATTAACGCACCGACGCAACCCAGGCGATGAGGCGCGCCGCAGTGGAGGGCTCCGGATTAATTTAGTCCTCCTGGGGATCTTTGACGTGGGCCGAAATCTTGCACACCGGCGTTTTTCTTTTTGCCTCCATCAGAAAAGCGGCCGCCGCGGCCGGCAATCGAACCTACGTCCTCGTGCTCAGCAGCACAACGCCTCAGCCACCGAGCGACCGCGGCCGGTTGCTAACATCGTGTATACGAGCGTTGTGAACGGGCCCCAGTCCTAACGGGTGTCAGACACAACACATAATTGTCTCCGTTTCAGGATTTTACAATCCTCTGCAACGGTTAGCCGAAGAAAGCCTACAACTGCAGCTTTGCACAAGTAGTTAAGCGTACTATCACGGGGTTGCCCGTTGGACGGCGGATTCCTGGGACGGCTGGAATGGCTCAGGATCCTAGAATTCATTTTAAAACTGTCACCAATATTTACTCATATTACCTGCTGTGAATATTATTTCCAGGGCTGTGGAGGTCTTTTAGTAATCTGCCGTAATGTAACATGTTCCCAGAGAGTTCCGGTCAAAAACGAGTCAGCCGCTATCGTTGTGAATTTTATGTGGTCCCCCCAAGACCATGTGTTGCGAATAAAGTACCACCCCAAACCTTCACACCTCCGCAGTGAAATAACTCAAAATGATAAGTATATTTTTATCGTCCAATAGGTGATCTTTTCAGATCAGCCGATCGTAGTATGATCCTTCTACATTTCCACAGTAGATTCCGAACTGCAGAACATTTGCAAGACCGTTCGCTTTGCTCCAAAACGATATTGTGCTGACGAAACACGACACGGAGATGTCGCGATAACTGAGCCCATGTTCCCCATCGCTGTAACATAGCTTTCGTAGAAAAGATGTAGCCTTACATCACGTCCATGTGCCCTTATTTTTTTGTGCTCCTGTTGGTTTCCACGAAAAACTGCTATTTCACATATTTAATACACATGGCGGAAGCAACCAGTCTAGGCAAAACAACATTTGAAATCTTGGGGGCATCAGTCTTACTCAGTCCTACCATGCGGAATCCCGATCCCGGCGATGAATACGCCTATCAAATCTGTTCCCCAATCACTTGAGCGGCGGATAGGAATATGCAATTCTTGAATAAATTATGCTCTTAAGAGGGAGAAACGCTTTGCGGTCCAGCCGGAATGAAAACATTATTCGCATCACGTGTTTGGCTGCTTGGCGTCGTTGTTGCGTGCGAGTCAAAACTTGTTCAAGTCACAAAACCACGTCTCAATGTTAACATTGAAGTCGCCGACGGCAACTGCTTGGGTGCCTTCTCCGAGCCGAGCAGTGTCAATATGCATGAAAATGTAAATGTTTGGGTTGGTTTTATCAAGCATTACGAAATTTTTTATCTCAGCGTAACATCTAAGTTGCTTACAGAAATGTCTCAAAAACAAAAGATTGTATTGGTCCCTGGCACCAGAATAACCTGGTACAGGAGTTAAGAATAAGGCTGGTCACTGATTTTCTCTAAAATCATAATGAAAGCGTTAGCCGATGAATAACTCGGGCCAGCAGCTACTTCGTAGAACAGAAGAATTTGAAAATTTTCACATTTGCATAACAGAAAAACGTACTGTGCCAACAGTTCTCCAACACACATTTGCGGGTGATTTCGGGTCTCGCATTCGGTTTGACTGCGTGTATATTGATAGATATGTCAAAAAATCCAAGATAAGCAATCGTGAATGCACTAGTGCTTCTTTGTAGATATCGTTTGTTAGGCTGACTGTTATAGCCCCGTCTATGGCGTATTCATTGTACATTACGATGCGGGTACAAATGATCGTTCTTATAAGTTTTTTATTTTTATTTATTTATTTATTTATTATTTATTTATTATTTATTTATTTTTTATTATTTATTTATTTTATTTATTTATTTATTTATTTATTTATTACAGACACCTTAACAGGGGGCATTGAATAAGGGGGGCTAGCAATGGCATGAGTACAAGTTTAGCAAATACCACAAGTAAATGCGGTAAAAGGAGCCAGAAAGTAAGCGCGAAAACATAACATGGTAACCAGAACGAAATATCTAGAACCGGACACGACATCTAATCATTGAATCAACACATCAACGGCAGCTTATGGCACATAGCATTAGAAAAACTATAAAATATTTCTAACTGGCATTGACAAAAGAATGTGGCATAACAAACTGAAAATGTCGTACATCACTTACAGGAAAAATCTGAAGTTTTTTCAGGTAGGGTTTACAAAACAAAAAAAGCAAAAAAAAAAATCAGTGGGCAAATGATTTACAAAAAGCACATTCGCAGAGCCCCAAAAATGCCATATACAATCAAGAACAAAGTGCTGAAACCTTAAGTTATCGACTGAAGTGCAAGAATAATTTGTTGCGGAAGGAAACTGGCTTGTGTTCAGATACTAAGTTATCGGGAAGATCATTCCACAACGTGATGGCTCAAGACAATGCGGATGCGTTAAAAGAGTTTGTTTTACCGTACATGCGCGAGAGGCTAAGCTGGTTGTGTAGTCTAGTTGATAAGTATGAGGGTCGTTCGATATGAAGTCTGGTCATTTTAGTGCTATTTACGTATTTATGAAAGAGGCATAAAAGAGAAATATTGCGGAAAGTGGCTAAGCCTAAGTGGCTTACAGAACCAGGCGAAATATTTGCCATTTCATACTGAAATTAGTGGAACATATTGGTTTATCAAGGCTGCCTTTTTGTCACGAAAAAGAACCCAGTTTTTCCTGTACCGAACGGTTGTTAAAGGATTTAAGTCACGCTGCAGCAGAAATCATAGTTACTAGAAATATATCGAACTGCCCTATTTTGGACTGCCTCAGTGATGTCAGTTAAGTAGTTTTGGTGGGGAAACAAGATTGGTGAGGCAAATTCGAGTATGAGGTCAGAACAAAAGTTTTGTGAACCAATTTGCAGACGTTAGCGGGGGAAGAATGTGATTACGACGTAGGTAGCCCAGTCATCGTCGAGGCATTCGCATAGATATTAGTGATGTGAGAGGACCACGAAAGATTTTGTGTGAAGTGTACGCGCAAATATTTGTATGTGGAAACATGAGAGAGAACTTCGTTATTTATGCGGTACGAAAGAATGGAGGTGCCATGTTTAGGACTGAAAGAGAGGGTTTTACATTTCGATGCGTTCAGTACCATTTGCGAAGTTTCACACCATTTGATAATTACGTCTAGATTTTTCTGCAGTGCGTAATGATCGTTAAAATTTTTGATATGGTGGTAGATTATGCAGTCGTCGGCAAGTATTCGTATGAATGATGTAACACCATTTGTCAAGTCATTAATATAGATACGAAATAGCAGCGGGGGGAGCATGCTGCCTTGCGGCACACCGGAAGTTACATCACACCATTGGCGACGAATCATTATCGATGACCGTGAATTGTTGCCGGAGGGAAGGAAAATTTCTAAGCCAGGATAAGGTTAGCGAGTCTAATTGAAGAGCAGATAATTTTGAGATTAGGCGACAATGGAGCACCCGGTCAAACGCCTTAGAAAAGTCGAGAAAAATGCAGTCTGCTTGAAGATTGTTATTCATGTTCGAGTGAAGGTCAGTCGTGAATTCTAGCAGTTGCGTCTTACATGACCAACCTTTCCTGAACCCGTGTTGATCGCGGAAAACGAACTGGTTAGAATCAAGGTAGTTGTAAATGTGAGAAGCGATGATGTGCTCTAAAAGTTTGCAGCAAATCGATGTAAGTCAGATTGGAGGGCTAGTTTCGGGGTGCATGCTTGTCTCCTGATTTAAACGATGTGGTAACTCTTGGCATTTTTCAGTCATCGGGTATGTTACCGGTCTCTAAAGATTGTTGAAAAATATAGCAGAGAATTTTATTTGTAATTTTAATTGTGTTTTTAAGTACTTTTGAGTTAATATTATCAGCGCCAGAGGAGCTGGACACCTTC
Source organism: Haemaphysalis longicornis (assembly GCA_013339765.2). Taxonomy (NCBI): domain Eukaryota; kingdom Metazoa; phylum Arthropoda; class Arachnida; order Ixodida; family Ixodidae; genus Haemaphysalis; species Haemaphysalis longicornis. The sequence continues at coordinate 18,410 of JABSTR010002785.1, read as the reverse complement.
ATCTTGGTTATCAGGCACTCTATACCTTCGGTCGTACTTTCAACAGGTTGCATGTACTCGTAATCATATTCTGGTACGTTAGGTATTGTGGATTGGTCCTCCACTGTACACATTGAGAAAAAACGTATTAAATTTTAGAACAACACTGGCTATTAGGAAAGGGTTGGTGATTTTTATCATGTAAAGTAATGCGGTTAGCATCCCGATGACGAGATATTTCACGCGAGAATTTTTTATTATTTTTTAAAGGGGAACCCAGGTCAGTTGAGAAATATTAAGCTTATCAGAACGTATAGCTACTCAGTACGCATCTAAAAAGTGTTTATACTTCTCCCAAGCACTTGCTTTGCGTAGGCGTTTAGCTATTCGGTACAAACGTTTCTTCTAATTTCTCAATTGCCTAAGTGGCTTAGAGAACCAGGCAAAATATTTGCCATTTGATACTGAAATTAGTGGAACGTATAGTTTTATCAAGGCTGCCTTTTTGTCACGAAAAAGTACCCAGTTTTTCCTGTACCGAACGGTTGTTAAAGGATGGCAGGAGTACCTGGCTAAAGAATATTTCGAGTTTATGGTTGATTTCAGTATAGTTGGCTGTGTTATAGTGACGAATTTTTTTGGTAGTTTTGCCGGAAAAAGATAACGGCCGATCAAGGATTACTACAAGTAGTCTGTGGTCGCTTAGACCTTCAAGGCAAAGAACTTCCACTACAGTATCAGGAGCGGAGGTCAGTACTAAATCCAAGATATTGTTACCACAGGTGGGTTTATGACGACCTGTCCAAAATTAAAGTCAAGAGTTAGGCTGGTAAATTCGGCTGATGCAGAACAAGGAGCGAATCAAAGGTTCCAATATATCTGTGGAAGGTTAAAGTCTCCATAAAGAAAGACGTGTTCAGTGTTGCGTAACTTCATGGCATCAGTAACACTTTTTCGCAATTCAGATGTGAAACAACTATTGGCATCGAGGAGAGGCGGTAGCAGTTTCCTATAACGTACACTTGTTAGTAGGGCTTGTTTTGCACGCTACTCCAAATGATCTCGAAGTTGCTAATGTTCGGCTTAATATCAGAGCGTTGGCCAATAGAACACGCTGCATATATCCAAGTAGGTGGCAATGAAACACTGCATGCGTTTTGGCTCGTTCATGGACGACCAGAAAAACCACGGCCAAATACTGGCTCAGCGCTTCGCTCTATACGTACAAATGTACTTCTTCGCGAGTAATCTTGTTACCGTCAACCGGAAGTTGGTGTCATTGTTAGCCTCACCAGTATGTGGTAGCTCGGTGACACTCAAAAGCAAATACTCTAGCGACGGCAACATATATTTCGCTGCGTCAAGTGCAGCTTTGCTCTCCGCAAGGACAAACATATGTACTCAATATTCCGTTCCGAGATAAGTACGAGCACGGCACTTTGGTGGGATGCAGAACGTAAATTAAACGCGTTAAAAGGCCGCGCACAGCCCCTAAACCTGCATCATGAATGTGAAACGCCCCTTATTTACAAATGATTCTACGAATTAAGCAAGCATTTTACATGAAAATAATTGCGGCTATAGGAAAAATTTACATTGTTGTGTTTCGAACCCAAGACGTTCCCCAGATAAAATGGCAAATGCTTCTGCACAGGGATAGAGTGGAGCGTTACCGCACTACAGTACACTGACCTGAGCCACAAATACGACGACTTCGTAAAACATGGCAAAAGACTCCAGTATACAGATGACAGCAAGACAACAAGCTACATGAAATAAAACAGCACTTCGAACTTTGCGGTACGGACATGCACAACAGGTTCACCGACGCCACTATGACCAAGTACGTATAGGCTGCGATCATGCAACGCACTCGCACCTGCTCATTCGGTCTTAAATGTCCCTGTATTGCAGGTGCCGAAAGTGCCTACCCGTGACTCACATCCCAATTATAAGCAAAGCACTTGATACAACGCGATGAAAACTTCCCAAAGCTTTACAGATATATTCCTCTGCACCCATCATACCTTTAACAAACGATCCCATGTTTTCTTAGGCGTGTTTTTTGTAGTTTGTACAGAGGTTAACATTTATACTTCATCCGATACCACGCAAAATCACATACTGTTCCTTTGCACCAGGTGTCTGATTTGTCTTTTGCTCATTTTTGTTTCGATTGAACTGCCCAATTTTAGATGTACCTCACACCCCTTTATTAAATAAACATTTTTATTTGGCGCTCTTTGCCCTTCGTTGGCCTTGCTCCAGTATTCCAAACCAATCATCAATCATCCAAGCCGTTCCCATGATAACAAGTAATTCTACAACTGGGCTACTTAAGCCAAACACCGGAGTGCGTTTAGCCACTGGTCAAGAGGATAGGGAGTGTGTTCCATGCAAACACATACACGGCAGTCGGTGTGTACAGGAAGCGGCGTAATGGTAAACGGAATGTCGCGATCGGTTCACCAGAGTTTTCACCTGTGCTTGGCTTCGGAAATAGAGTTCCTACGAAAACCATATTAGTAAATCGCCAGTTACAGCAGTGTCGAATATTGCAGGGTTTCGTTTATTGATTTCAAAAATGGGTCGTAGAACCAGAACCCTACTGAAGTAGAGCATGACTTCCAACAGCGATGGGGCCGTTGTTAGTCGAAGCTTTCATGGGACGACGCATGGGAACGCGGTTACGGCAATGGGGAGATGGTCATAGCCGAGCGGGGAGGAGACGAGGCGTCAAGCCCACATGCAGCAAAGTAAAATCATGCTTGAATGACATCACTATCTTGGCAAGGCATTTATAAACTACTAAACCAGATGGGAATGTGTATAGTTGTCAACAATGTTGAGCAAAAATAAGGATATTTGGTATATTTTAGGCAATAAATCAAGACATAGGTAATATTTGTATTGTTCGTTTAATTACAAAAAGTTCTATAAAGCTGAGCCTTGCGATTAGAGAACGCCAGGCCACATCGCTGTAAACATCAGCGTTCGCGACTATGAGTCAATGAAGATGGGCTAATCTTTTTATTACAAGTGGTGTACTACTGCTCTGTTAGAAGCTACTCACCAAACAAAAATGAAAAACACTACTGGGGGAACTTATGCACATAAGTTCCGCCAGTTATGTTTTCCTGTTTAATTGCTTGTCTAATCCCATTCAGAATTGAGGAATCGGGCCTGAGTTTCGGTCGGCAGTCATAATTCTCATTGGCCTATGTTCTCTTGAGGGGGTGAATGCTTTATTGTCCGATCCGCATTAAGGTGGTAGGTATGGTTGTCATCTCTCCTTTACCTGTAGCCGCACTCCTGGTCTGTACTGTTTTGTAATAGAAGAGTTGACGACGTTCACCTGCGGCGTACAGGCGTTGGTGCCCAAGTCTCGCTCGCGGTATGTAGAACCTCCACCTATGGAACTTTTTTGCCGCGCCCTTCTCAGATTTACTTTTACCAACATTTTTGGCTCCGCTATTTCCCATAAAATTCATGCCGGAGGTGCTTCAAACTGCTAGTGGGCGAAACAGCGTTGTAAAATGCAAGCACGCGCATTGCGCTAGTGAGCGCAACCACTCAAGGGCAACATACATTTACGAATATCTATACGCATGCAGAATCATGTCTATTCGCCGCAGTTGCCACAGTTTATCAGTCTATAGCCAACTGATCTTGTGGTTACTCGTAGCTTTTGTGATATTTTTATCCTTTAGACTGCTGGTTGTAACAAAAAAACACGTGCTTGTAACAAGGCCCGAGGTCATTCCGTGCGCGAACAAGATGAGACGCAAAGACAAAAGAAAGCGGCGAATACGCAAAATGCGCCACAAGTCTGTTCAGCGCCACGCAGGCGGTCAAAGCATAACTTCTGAGGACAAAAATAATTTTTCTGCTCTAAATACGCACCAGACACCACGTATAATTTACGGGTTGCGGTTGTCCTGGAATTACCAATGAGCTACCAATGAGCTACCAAAAAACCAGCCCCTGTGTCCTAGAACGAGCCCGTGATCCTCGATTAACCTTCACTAAAGAACGACGCCCACACGTGTCTCCTGGGTGTATTATGTGTGGTTGTATTAATTTGTTCTTTGGTTGCAAGTGCAGGGCAGTTGCAAGGGCTAAGCTCCAAGTGCTAGGCTAGAAAACTGGCGCGTCAGCTTTTCGAGGCTTTGTTGTATTGGAAAGAAGGACACATATAAATTCAGTTCCACGTCGGTGTTTTTTTACGAGATGAAGTTTAGGCCGTTATTAGAGAGTTTTACCTGACCGTTCTTGACAGTCCGCTCCGCTCCCGGTGGCCCACTCAGCACAACCGGAGTGGCAGCAGCAAATCTCACTCACTGCAAAGCGCATCACGCATGCGCAATGCCGCCACCGCTTGCTATCGGACTGGAGCTGGCCGTCAAAAACGGCCAACTAAAACTCTCTATTCTGTATATTTCTGGGATTGTTACACGAACGGCGCGTGGGCGGGCCGTCCTGTGCATAACATTTTGCATGTGCCATGCACATTTTCTCAATAAAACACTTGGTTAGCGCTTGTCCCATCTACTTGTTTATTTTGTTTTGTTCTTTTTATTAAACCCACCTGCGATTACGCTGAGCTCTGTTGCAAGTTTTTTTTTTCAATAAATATCAGCTTCTCCCCTAGTGGCGCTGCGGAGATGGGGTTGATTTTAATAAGCCACATTAAGTATACGGAGCACTTTCATTTTATCCTCCTTGCTGGTAAACGAACGCTGCGTGCCAGAATCGTCTAGAGCAGCCGCAAAAGGAATAGAAAGCAAGAGTTTAAACCAACTTTCCTTCTTCACAGTGCGGCTCACGCCTTATTAAGAATCCCGGCTACCCTTCGCAAAATTTCTCCGCAATCGGTACACACTGAATATTAATACCACTGGAATAAGTTTGCACACCTAGCCCTTCTACACATTTCTCGAATGGTTGAAACGACACGTGCGGTAAGTAATGTTAGGAACAACTTTATGTTTTGATGAAATCATTGCAACCTTCAAAATTGTTACTACTTTACCGAGGTCTAATGTGCTTATAATTTCAACGCGGCTGCCCAATTTTCTGCTAAAATTTATATCCGGCCTACGCGAGATGCAAATGATACATCGATTTTTTTCTTTTGTCCTGTCTCCAATCAGTTAAGGTGACTTCAAGCATACACCTCTTTTATGCAAGACCTCTTTCCAAGTCCCCTCCCCGACAACTATCGCTTCCTTCCCACTTCCGAACGTAATAATTCCTGACCGGCTCGCGCTCCTTACACGTATTTTATAAGGATTTGTTTATTTGGGATATTTATGGGACTGTAGTGAATGTCAGCAAACATGACATATGCCGAATACACGCGTCAATTGTCGTTTGGGCGAAGAACATATCTTAAGAAGACGTTTTTTTCGGACCTCTCATCCGAGCTCCCTTCTGTATTTTTGTAAGAATGGAGGATGGGTTTTTCGAAATAACAAGAACCACCATGGCGCATGGCTGAGAAAATCCTTGGTACAATACCCAGCGTAGAGCCACCGGCACGTATGCCGAACAAGGAAATAAATGAAAAATGCTTGTATTTCATGTACCTCACTTTGTTTCAAATTTCAGTCACCGCTCCTTTTTACCCCAGCAGATTCATTTTTCACCGTCTGAAAAAGTCTGGTTCTGACAAAAACTATTTCGTATGTCACTCAAACAGACGTATGTCATCTCTACATTCTAGACATCACAAAAGGCGTACGTGACTAGTCACAAGTCATGACGTTGTCAAATGCTCAACCGCGAAAGCAGCAACGTCTGTTCAGTATTAGGGGTGGTACTTGGATGATTGTTGGGTCCGTATATTTCTATGCAGGCATTTCTATACAAGGCCCGTATATTTCTATGCACACACTCTACCGCCGACCGGTCTGCATTAGGGCAATGTGTCTTGTAATTCTTTTTAAAACACTTAACACTTGTAATAATTTGCGAACTAGCAAATTCTGTGCCAGTATTGCGTCAATACCCAACTTTGTAGCAGATGGCATTCTCATTCGTAAAAACTTGAGTGACATAAAAAAATTGACCAATAGACAACTGACATTGCAAACCACCTGCGCGTACTGGTAGGTAGGTTTTCCTGCCTAGCACTAGTGACTGCAATCAGCCTGAACTTGTCGCAGTTGCGTTCGGGTTATTGCATGAAGCAAACAATGGGGAAGGTTGCATATTTGGTTCTGCATGTCTATTTCCTCTTTACGATGGTCGTTGGAGAACTTAGCCATCCTCGGAGGCTCCAGAAACTGCACCATGACGAGGCTGATAGTTTCAAGGTAACGCTTCCTCCGCGCTACAGAATTTCGCTTTGCCTGTCACTTTTAAAAGTCGCGTTTAACTTTTGTGTAAAACGGGAAGGTATCATACCTGATTTCCCTTGTGTGTTGATGTTGCAGACTAGTAAAAAAGTAGCAATTAGAAATTAACAACGCCGTTTGCTGGGCACGAATGTTCGGTTTATGGAGCGAAATAGTCGCACGTTGAAAATAATGTAAACTTGGCTCGAATTCTGTTGGTTCGTGTGGATTCACACGATAACTTATATTATTTTTGGAAACTTCCCCCCTGAAAGTATAGTTAACCAATGTGCAGTTTTAAATTTGATGGGCTCCGCTGTGCTTCTCAGTGACTGGCTGAACTCACCGGAGAACAGCGCATTTCCTTGGGAGTAAAGGGCACACCCAAAGACCATAGTTATGCTTCATTAACTGAACACCACAGTTATACTTCACAAAGCACGCGAACAATGCGCTGTATAGGGCCCATTGCTCTGTTGTACAGCGAAGAGTTCTGTAGAAGGCAATTCCTCTCTTTCAAGCTCGGTATGCGAGATCTCCGGCAAAGGAGATCATAAATGCTCCACTTGTCGTTTGTCGATGGGCTTGATAGACGCCTGTGGAATGAAGTTTACAAACATTTATGCACTTTGTTCCAATGCTTACATATATCCGCTGACTAGGGCAAAATGTACTCGCGGATTTTAATTTGCCTTGAATTTATTTGCTTTTCATTTCTCATTTTACGAGGCAGTTTTCCGGGTATGACTGTTTGGTTTGTGATAAAAAGCACGTAGGTATATATTGAACGCGAGATGAAACACGACGGGACAAACCGCTGTTTTATGTCCCCTGGAGACAATTCATGAACGATTCATGCAGTACAACACAAGATAAAAGAAGTCGCAGAAAACAATGACATTTGTAAAAATAACAGACGTCAGGAACGCTTTGTTTGTAGATACTGGGTTGCTATCGAGACATGCAAAACCATTGGGTTGCTTGGGTAAATAAGTTCGGCGTACGGCACAAACTTGCCTCATTATGTACCTATGCAATGCGCGAAACTCGGTCTCCTCAATAAAAACGATGTTGTATGTGCGATCGCATACAGTTTAGGTAATTGTGATCAGTAATTTGCTTGCGCTTGGTATTGTTGGCAACCAGTAGTTATATTGGTAACTTGACTAAATTGGTTAATTGGTAACCTTGGTATATTGGCAACCAGCAGTTTTCACTAAGTTAGCTGCCCTTGGAAATAATTAGATAGCCGCCATGATTCTGTGCTGGGAAACCGCAATAACCACTGCACGTTGTCTAGAACTACAATTCTAAAAGTGCAAGTAACAAGGGCTTATCTCTTCTTTTAAACGTGGAATTTAAATAGAAGCTGCAAGAATTATGCCCTATTTAAGCACTAGGTTGAAGGCGATTCAAAAATATTCTATTACGATAGATGTCAGCGCCTGGTCGTGCCCGTGTGTACCTTCCGAAACTGGTGTTACCTGAATTCTAGCATTTGCCATGTTTTTTTGAAATTGTAAGAATCTGGAGAGCAAAAGTTGCAGACGACGCTCAGCAAAAAACTTGCAAGTGAGATACTTTATTTGTTGTGATTACTGGGATGACCTCTAAAATATATTGCTCTGATGTACTCAGAATTACAATTACATTATGTAACCTTCATATATTTATGTTTTATGTCCTTTGCCTCACGTAGATATGGGAAACCTTTGAGTCGGTAGTGGCTGTTTCTGACTCAAACAACGACACTATATTTGAATCTAGCTACGCATGGAGAACCGCGATTGATCGATAGCACGAACAGCTATTTTCAACGTGAAATTTGGAGATAATGGGTATGTATTATTGCGTAGTTTTTGTGCAGTAAATCGAAAGCTTGATTACATTTATTATTTCATACAATATCTGTTGGCAGCTTACCTTAAGTGGGCTGCAGGGCCAGCTGGTATATCAGGTTAAGTGGCATGCATTCACTGCGCGCCACACCGGTATGTTCTACGTTAATTTTTTTTATACTCCATTGCAAAATATCGTTTTCTTCTCGCAAAACATCTGTAACATTGTCCTAAAAAAATTACTAGGCACTTCTTTTGGGTGACGTGCTTTCAATGCGCATGCAATAAAGGACGAAGAATTTGTAAATCTGCCATGAACCTCTGACAGCAGTGCCCATGTTCACCGAAGGATCCCCCTGGTTTGTCCCGAACGATCCCATGGATTGCTGTGCTGACGTCGCAGCCAAATAGGAATTGGTAACTGCAGATTGCAGATTGCAGACTGCGGATTGGTAACTGCATTGGTAACTGATCTAACTGCAGATGTCACTAATCAAGTCTTGGCCGCAATGGCAATTAAGGGCTTTAAAAACTTGCATCCGTTATCCAAAATATTTTTCGAACTCCACCTCAGTTCTGAACGCAATATTCCCTACGGGTGAATGATATATCATGAATTAAACTGTACCAACCTCTTACGTTGTGGTATGTGTCGCTGATTACGTGACAAAGCCCTTCTCTGCAACCCGCTTTCAAACCTTTTCGTTTTAGGGCATAGTGCTTAGTTTTTCAAAGCGCTTTCACAATTTCAATTTTATTACAGAACCACTTTAACACAAAATATATTTAAGTATCTCTAAAAGGTAAATTTTATGGCGTGTTAAATAATTAAAATCAAAGCCTCTTTCTTAACAAACATGTACTTTAAAAGCGGTGCTTTCTCCAAAGAAACGTGAGTCAAAGTCGACAATTCAATTTGCTTCAACCGTGTCGGAATGGCGCATTTTGATAGACGTCGGCTTCAGAATTTGGGGGACCAAGTTCGAATGGGGCCACGGGAAGGGTTTCTTTTCTTGGAGGCGCCTCATTTACAGCGTCATCTTCCTCCTCCTTTTGTAAAACCATTCTGTAAAGTTGGCTTTCCTGCTGTACGCTATGTAGCGACATCGAATACCTTATGTGAGGCACAGAAATCTGCACTTTCTAATTCGGTCAGGATATACTGTCCCCCAAGTCCTTGAAACTGAGCGCTCGGATAAAATTGACACGAAATAAGAATACACAAAGATCATGAATTCAAATCATGAATTCAAAGTGAAGTGAGTAGATTGGTAAGATTACTTTCTGAGCTTCAAAGAAGAAATTAGGCTGCATGAAATATTTGGCTCCTATCACAATGTACGCGCAATGCAATGAAGCGAGGCTGATATATATATTACTTGTGTTTGACTGATATCCCCTAAATACGCACAATCATCTTTACATGGGAGAGGAACTCTCCAATATGTCTGCACCAGCACAAAAACCGACCTGGTCTCCTCGTTTGAACTAGTAGGCTTATATCTAGATTTCACTGGGCTAGTACAGACTAGTTTTATCGCTTCCCGGTAAACAGTGCTAAATAACTAATACCGGGTGGCAAAAGTTTCATTTGCCAAAAGGCCGCCCTTGGACCGCAAGCAGCATTAAATTTGACAATTTTTTAAGACATCACTCCTCTTGATTTCCTTTTTCGAACCGATTGGTCGTTTTCATAAGCTTTTTTATCCACTAACCGGCATACGCCTGATTTCTTAACTATTTTTTCTGTCAAAAAACGCAGTGTACTACCGTAATCAAAGCGCTGAAAACACGTGAATGGAAAATTAACTGTTTTAACCTGTTCAGAGTCATACCTAGCCCCACCAATTGGCTAGTCTGCTTTTTCTCTTCACTGTTAGACATTGTTTTTTTTTTAGTTCTACCAGTCACATACGGGCTTTTGCTCCTTGTTTACAGGCCATGAAATTTCGTTTCTGACCATGTGCAACAGGTGCAGTTCGACGCAAGCTGTGGAACAGTTACAACTGTGTAGTGACATTGCGGAATTGAATAACACTTCAATGTGCTGTGCTCCAACGAAACCAACTGCTTTCCTCAATATGTGCAGGTTTCTTCCCTTTTATGTGAAGCAGGCAGAAAACTCCATCAACATTCTTGATAACTGTCGCAGAAGGTAAGGAGACCAAAAAAGCATTCCCTTAGCTACCTAGTCTGGTGCGTTAGTAAAATCTATATAAAAAAACTGGGGAAAGTGAACGAAAACCTCCGCTGTAGAAATGGTGGAAAATAGCAACATCAGTTAGGGTGAGAACAAGAGCTGGTACCAGGGAAAACTTGGATAATGTCATTGCACTAGTACGGCCGGCAAACTACAGGGATAGTAATTGCGCCACAATCACACTGACACTAAACCCATTGAATTCCCCAACCCGTTTTGATGATATTACTGCGGCCCACTTCCCCAGACGGAGTCATGTTCAAATAACACCTGACAACGTGACAACTCTGCACGATTACATTTTGCCAACTAACAGAGTTAGCAGCCGGTAGGTATGGGTTTCGGTGTTTTCTAACACTTGATTTTGTCCAGTTGTGTAAGCCTAAACACTAATCAGATACTGCGAAAAGACGGAAACCGGAAGAAAAGAAGGCTCTTCCTTTTTTCGTTGTGTTCAGCCTTGTTTTGTGTGATTTGGAGAATTTTTTGTGAAGGGAAACCCAGTAAAAAAAGGCTAACGCCCGTTTTGCCTCCGTAAATATTTTCATGGGAGGCTGGTATCGAAGAAGTGACACGGCCCGCACAGTGAATTTGGTTTGGGACTGCACAACGCATAGATTTCTTTCGCCTATTTCCTGTGAATCCTAAGTCATGAGCCAAGGAGCTCACCTGGGGAAGAAAATATCATGCTCACATATTGTTTCTCGTACCACATATTACGCGGGAATAGGGCATTACTCAAACATTGCTTCTTTAAATTTTATGCGTTTCAGTCTTTGCGGGTTGCTGCCCCGCCAAACCTGAAGCATCAAACGGAACGCAGCAAGCTTTAAACTTTCGTAGCTCGCTTATTATTGTTGTGGTTCCTAAATATTTGACATCGGCTGATTTGGTGGCCAGGTAGTGTTTCCAGTTCGCCGTGCTTTTATGGACGCATTAGTGTTAATTCTGAGTTGCACTTCCCTCATTGTATTCAAAACAGCAGAAAAAATAGACACCAGGCAATTCTTTTGGGGGGAGGGGGAACCCACGGAACCAAAATAATGGCGGCATATTTAACGTGTGACAGGTCAGCCGTTTAGATACAGGAACTCATTGGTGTACGAAAGTAAAGTCCAAAACGGAAGCGCTAGTCTGAAATTTTCACTTCCCCAAAACCATTAAACAATAAAAGACGCGACCAATAAAAGATTACTGCACAAGCAATGTAAATTCATTAATCGCTTGTTCTTGAAACCTTATTTTAGGTTCGTTTAGGGTGATGAAACGTGTTTTGTCCATCATCACTGAGCTGATAAAAACACTTTGCCAACGGTAACAAGGAAGTCACAGCTTCTGGAACGTTCTGCGCAAAAACACGCCTGTGTTTCCTTTCTTGTGCAAAATCAAAGCTCATTTTTCTTGATGCGTTTCGCCTTCAATTGGTAATAGTTTCATACCTGGGCGAATAGATTTTCTTTACATTTTTGCAGACCCGACTCTCTACGAAGGCCAATATTACTACACCGACTACGAGTTCTGTTACATAACATATCTGAACTTTGATGGAAATCGTAAGTATTACACTCTTCTCGCTGGTTTAGCATCGCCTTGCAACAGAAAAGACCATGGCTAAGTCCACCAAGAAAACCTTCGTCACTTTAGATTGCTTCTTTTCATGGTCTCTCCGGAAAAGCTTTTTGTTGCATTGCTGCGCTTGGAACACAAAGCTCGTTCGCAGCCCTACACGACGTTTTAGGTACTGCTGGGGAACACTGTCATCGGAAAATAGTATTTTTACCACACTCAGATAGCTCGAACTAAACCAACAGACACGTCGCACTATTATGCAAGTAGCTATTTCGTATGTTTGCGACAAGGGTGAAGGGATTTTACACACGCCAAATGTTTTTAAAGCTGCTAACCCAGTGACATGCATTTGTAGCCTAAATAAGTGATCTAAATACTTAAACAGCATTAAGGAAGCCAACTAACCCACACTAAAGCTCACAGACTAGATATGAAAGAATTATTCGTCCTGCAGGTTGTTCGGGGCTCTGTTGTAAGCACTCTGTTGTAATCCTGGCTCCGTTACGTTGTTTTTAGTTCGTATTTCCTGCAGATTGAAAAGTTTATTTGGTTGTAGACAAGACCAGCACGGTATTTTAGGATTTTTTATAATACGTCATTTGAAGCTTCGGGGGGAAAAAACGTTCACATGCATTTAAAGCAGTTCTCTAAGTAAAGATTTCTTCGAGCATTTACTATGCAAACAAAAAACGTTTTCTACGGAATGGCGTTACACTACGTACCTTAAGAAAGTAAAGATGACATTTTCGTGGCTAAATTGGTCTTCCTCATTTCCAGAATGCATACTTTGGACCATACCAGAAGTAAAGGATAATGTGCCTCAACACTGCATCGACCAGTTCGTTGACACCTGCGGCGCTTTCGTTCCGAAGTACAGCAGAGACCGTTGCTTCGACGGTGAAGGCGATGACAAGTAGAGCTGCAATATATGTACTAGCATGAATGTACATTTATATGAGCATTAAAACAACGAAGTATTCGTCCTGCGCATTTTATTTTCTCCGTTTAGAATTTTTTTAGAGTTATTTGATGGGCCTGAAGGGACGGAATAAATATTTTTACGGTAAACCTTTCTGTGGCTAGGATCTATCAGATCGTCTCATGCCACAACAATAGTATTCGTCCTACCAATTTTTTTGCCTCTGTTTAAAAACATTGCAGTGCCATTTTGGGGCGCCTAAAAGTATAGTCCCTGAGCATTTGGCTAGTGTGCCAAACGAACCATTTACCGAGTTGTTTTGGCAATGAAATCCTCGGACAGAAAACACACCGGTCGACGGCAGCACCCTTTTTTCTACTGAGACAATTTCTGAAAACTAAACAGTTGTTTTGATACCTCCTCCTGGCGATATTATTTCTTTGTATATTTTTTAGGGCCTGATGTAAGGTATTTGGGATTTTTTAACTGTGACCAGTACGCTTGACGCCTCTGATCGGCTCACGCAAAGTCCAGACGACCAAAACTAAAAGTGACGTCGAAGCAGACGACAATAATTTTTCACTTTTAATTGCTAAAAAATCATTCAGGCAAGACAAGGTAATATTTTCATATAAAAATTTATTAAAACAGCAATATTATCCAAAAAAATCAGGGAAGCTTGCGGTCACGCGCAAGGCTTAAATGGTGAAGCAGTTGTAGGTGCGCATTGCCGGACGCATAGTCGGGTTTCAGTGTCATTGTTTATTTGCATAGTTGCTGTGCTTGTAATCGTTGTCATACCCATCGAGGAGGTCGTCGTCTTCCTTGCGGCGAGTGGTGGATGCAACGTCATGCTCAGCATTGTAGAATTCCACCAGCTCTTCGTCATTCACACGAGGCAGCGGTGGTGTGGTCTGGAAGTCGTCTCGGGAAGGAGTTGCGCACTCGTAGCCATGTCTCCAATTATCCATAATGGCTTCTAGAGAACGCTGGCCGCCGCGGCGACCCGCTCCTATGTCCTGGTTGTCTGTTAGACGCTGCCGCAAGCGAGGGTTCTTCTACGCTACCGAGCGCATGCGCACGACGACACGAGGCCGAACGAACGAGGGGCGTACGCTAAGACTTGTTTTTGTCGTCCCGAGCAAGTGTTTCCACACGAGAGTTTTTTTTTTTTTTTTCCCAATTTTGGCCAACCTCCCTAGTGGGAATACCGCTCGGCGAGTTTGTTGCAACACGGAAATTACGGCCAGTAACAACAGCTTCGCTGTAAAAAGCCTTAGTGTCAACCACGGTGAGAGCTAAGGTATACTCGGTTACAACTAGAAGAACGGTCACCACCTCATGTAGTGTACACTCCGCCAACGCGTCGGACCCCGTGACGTCAGTGCGCGCGTGTTTTGAAAGGGGTTTGCTATGAATTGCGTGATATCGTCTGCCTTGTGCTCACGCAGTTTGTTTGTCGTCACTGGAGTCTTTTATAAGCATATTAAGTCCAAAAAATTACGGGAAACTGCTCACGCCATGTTCAAATATTCCCAGCAGTAACGCCCTACTTGCGCCGCGCGGAGAAACATCCGGCTACGGTGATAAGGCGCAGCGGCAACTTCCGGTGCCTGTTTCTTAAGTTGTCACCGAGTATAGCGTTATCTTATGATCTCGTCGCCTTTCACCCTCACCCGCGCTTCCCTCTTCTTCGTTTTTGCCATTTTCTTTTTCGCCCGCTAACGCCGCGAGCCACTGGCCAGCGGTCAACTCACCCCCGCCGACATCGCTTTCTCCCGCGTTTTATCTTTCTTTTCGCCCCTTTCGCGCCGAGTCCCGATTTAATTTTGCCAATTTTTGACCGGGCTGCTGAGGCTGCCTCGGGACAGGCATTATCGGATCCGCAAGCGCATAACAACAGATAACCACAGAAAAGTTAGCTGCTCGTTTCGAACAAGTGTCGCGTCGGTGTCACTTTATGGGGCTTCGCGATGCCGATGTGTTGTGCCTTCCACTGCCCAAATACGGCCACGGATGTGAAAAGACTTCGCTCATAATTGCGTCCACAAAACGCGACACCGAAAGAAGAAAAGTTTGGCTGCATAGATTTGGACGACGGTGTTTTAACCCGACGCTGTTATCACGCCATTGCGAGTTAAGTTTTTAAAATTTTTGTTCGCGCTTTGTTAAATTCTGCACGCGTTTGAGCGGTCGCTTACGACGAAATGCGTATGCGCTCTGCAACGGTGGTCCACCCTTTGTTCTGAATAGGCATTACGTGCAGCGGAGAGTGCGTCACGTCGTAAGCTTGGCTTCGGACCGGAGGCCGTGTAGTTTTTGTGTGTGCACGCTTATTCCCAGCATAATTATCAGCGGCGTAGCATGTTCAGCAGTCGATTGTAAGGTTGCCGTACCTCAAACACTGGTCGGCGACTTTGGCTAGTTTCGGTTTCCGAAATTGTGGCGATCCTAGCGGCACGGTGCTGCGGCGTGGCCCTTCCCTTTCCCTCAGGTTTCTTTCTTTCCACACCGTCAACGCTTCCGCGCCTCCTCACGCATGCGCAACAGCTCACCGGCGCCAATATTTTTTTTTTTCTTTCTCGGCGCGCCCGGCGGGCCAGTTCGGTGCGTGCGTGAACAAGCCGGCGTGCGAAGGGTTGCGCGGGTTGCCTAAACGCCTCCACAGGGCTCGAAAGTTTCGACCTTCTGCATTATAAAATACATTCGAATGTATTCTAAATATGGGCAGCGGAGGAAGGAGCGTTCGCCATCCCTGCGCAGCTCTGTGGTGCAGCAACACAGGGCCGGTACAGTTCGGCCAAGTTTCTCGCCTTCTCCAAAGACGACAGGTAAGCAAATTAGCTTTGTACAAGTTATAGAGAATTCCTTAAAAGCCGACCGATTGCACTCTCTGTTTTCAAAATAATTCGCGCATGTAACGTGAAGTTAATGAGACATGTCACTCGTCTTGGAGTGGAAACTAATGCTGCAAATATATCCCAGCTGTGCATGTACGCAAAGTTTTAGTAGAAGTAAACGCGTCTTTGGCACGCACCTCTGCTCGCAAGATCAATTTGTGTGGCACTGCCGTTTTTGATTGCCTTGTAACTGCTGGAACGTCGAATTCAGTATACTTATCAAGGTATTTTTTGTTGTTTCGTGCAGCAGGTATGAGTCTAGGTTTGGGCCCCAAGTCGAGGAGCGGTTTGCGACTTCATTGGACGTTTCCTCCGGTGACTCTCCTCAATCCATCCAATGTCATCACGACGGCACCTGCTCACAAAGAAGGCAAGCTCAACTGTACGCGCTTCTTGCCCTTCACGGCGTACTACTACCACAGCGATTGGTGGCGTGGAGGTGCTGCGCCCTAAGCATTTTTTCCTCCGCCGTCTTGCTCCAAAACGTATATTTGCGGCGAAAACTACTGCCAAGCGTGCTTCAGTGCTCCGAAAATCGGACGTAACACCGCGGTGTTCATTGCAAGTCGATTTCCACATGAAGGCAGTGGAAGGCCAAACCGAAATACATGCGTTGTCCTGCAGCCGCCATTGCAAGCGTTTCGCTCATTAAAAAAAATAATATAAACCAAGTAGCATTGCCGGCTTTGCTGTTCAAGTCTAAACTGCGCGCCCGCGCCTTGTCATCTTATCGCGGTGGGTTTGGTGTTCCATAGTTCTGAAGTTAGAATGGTCATGCCGTATCGGACAGGATGAGATAAGAGGCGCTGCCCAGACACGAGCTAGAGGGTAGCTTGTAACAACCTGGCCGATATCTGCGGCTTACAATACAGGAAAGCTTTTTTTTTCTGGTTGTCTTCTCCCCCCCCCCCCTTCCTCCCACCCCCGGTAAGCAGACTGTTAATTCACGCGCCATTAAATAAAAGACGGGTGCTTCGATTTGTGTTCTGTGTTCTACGACGTGCACATGGTTGCGCATTGTTTTTTGTACGTAGATATAATCCAGCAAATGAGTGTCTACAGTGCGGTCATTGTGTTGCAACATTTTTTTAGGCTGCATTTTGTTGGTGTGAACATGATTTCTCGGAAGTGTATGCAGGTTAATGGGCGGGTCAACGACTTTCTTTCAGAGTTTGCGTTAACTCGCCCGAAGGGCAGGGCTTGAAGCATACGTGTGCGTGCTTTCTTTTAACATATAGGTTCCCAATTATTGTGTCTCTGAACTGAAACGAATTTTTTTAATGTCTAAGGAACATTCCTGTCTCGAGGTGAGCCCAAGAAATAAGTATACATTGAGTGAACTTTCAAGTTCTTTTCTTCCCGCCGAGGTGTGCGCGAAAAAAAAATCTGTGTAGGGACTAGACTTTCGAAGTTTTCTTTCAGTAATCAAGTATTGTGTACCTAAATGTGTATTCATGGCTGTAACTTTTGCGCAACTTTAGACGGAGACAGATACAAAAAGGGACACGAAGACCTGTATCTGTCTCCGTCTAAGTTGCGCAAAAGTTACAGCCATGAATTCAGAATACCAACTAGCACGCCTAACCTTGTTATTGTAAATGTGTATGTAGCACGTTTTTTTCCTATTGTACAATATTGTATGCCTAAATTTGCATATGTCATATTTTTGCTTAGTCCAATACTGTGTACATAAAATGTATGTGCAATTATATGATTGTAGTACATGTGTTTTCATGACTTCGAATCAAAGACCGTCCTCATATGAATTTTGAATAAACGCAAAGCAAAAAGAATGTTTGTGTAACACTCCAATTAATATCGCCACAAAAGACAACAATTCGACACCAGAAAAGCATACTGTTACCTACATCCTTTCTTCGTTCAGTTATTAAACACGTTACTGCACACATAACAAACGACGGCTGACGGCCATTTCGAGTCATCGCCGCCGCTCGTCCAACTTTCGCGCCTGGTGCCATTGGCGAGCGGCCCATGAGGCAGCGACCGGCGGCGGCAGGCGCGAAAGTTTGGCGGCTGCCGCGATAAAAATGACGTCAGCAGCGTCCGCGACGTCACCAACCTCCTTTCTCCCCTCGCCACTCGTTGCCATGACGATAAGTGCAACGTTTTTCAGACGCCACGTACTCTAGGGGAGGATTTGGCGCTGTTGTTGCGAATTACGTGGGACCACGGTGGATGCTACAGAGGCCGCCCCGTGCCGCAAGCACCTGAATTTCGGGCTTGTGTTTCGTCGACGGGCAGCTTGCGTGGTGACCGTGCAGTGGGTCGAGTGCGAGTATCTCTTTGTTGCGCAAAGTCATTTCTGCGTGTAAGCGACCCCGGTGTATTATAAAAGCCCGCTGTTATGACAGTGGAGCAAGTTACTTCTCTGTATGCTGCGTTTTGTATGAGTCGCTCGACGGTGCGGAGCACATTGCGGCTGTAGAGAGAATACAAATTTGTTCGCTAGGTAAAACTTTAAGACGAGCTAATCTAGTTTCCGCGCCGTTGACGTATGTACAGTTGATTCGCAGTTTCGGTTTTCGCTTTGTTAAATTCGCGCGCGTTTGAGTGGCACTTGAAATGCATATTCTCACCGCAACGGCTGCACGCCCTTTCGTGGATACGTTTTACACACGAGGCCGTTTACTTGCAGTGTGCGCGCTT
>JABSTR010002784.1:0-18680 GCA_013339765.2 Haemaphysalis longicornis | reverse complement strand
AGCGGCAGTGATGAAGTGCGGCTTGTGTATGACATATGCACTTATGAGTGACGTCAACACTTGGGCATGGCTTTGCGGCGCTTTGCAGCAGCGGAGCTCCAGATGTGCGGGTCCGCATGACTGAAGCCTTAGCCAATATGTCGGCGGGCAAATATTACGCTAGATATTGGTTTGACTTATATATCCCCTGAATTTCGATGTTACAATCATACATCTAACTGCAGGATTTTAGCAAATACTACTCAATTCTTGTCCTGAATAGCAATTACACCAAATTTTATTTTTACCGCAACGGCACTGACCACTTCGCGCAAAAAAAAAAGGTTTTTGACCTCAGAAAGCCTATTTTGTAAAATCACCTAAAGGGTTCCCTGGCACACCCTGCAAGAGAGAGAAGAGAGAGAGAGATATCCTGAGGTTCGATTGGCCAGTATACAAATAGGGAAAGAAGTCGACTCACAAGTTTCCCGTTTTTGTTGTCAACAGTTTCGGAGCTGAGGAAAGAACAAGACAGGAAAAAGGGAACAAACATTGAAGCCATTTTTGAAAAGACAGGGGTATAAATCCGAAACTTTCTTCTATGCAACCTGAGTGAACTTTTGCAATTACCAATATTGTGACAAAATGGTAACGGCCCAGTCCGCTGGCGTCGGCTTCATAACGCACGACACCAGGTTTGATACTTACTACGAGAAGAATCTGCAAGTCTCCTGGTAGCCTCTCTAATATTACCATTTTTTATGAAACTCAGTAACGTTGGCTTTGCAGTCGTTCTTTTAAATCGGAGGAGCGGCGCATCAGTGAGATGCCCTAAGAAACATGAATCGTTGAACCCGATTGGCCGAAATGCCACATACCCCCAATATTCGTGTGTTTGTGACTCGTAGTAGCTGTATTGTGAATGTGTCTTTTTTCTAGAACCGAGATGTCCCTATGCATATTTATTTTCGTGTCTATTTTCCCGCAGTGCCAGAGCGAACCCTGAATGCAGCCCCTGCAAATGTAGAACCACAGAACACAACCAAAAAAAATGTTTCCACTTTTATGGGGATTGGATGGCCCCAAATTAAACGTTTTTTTTCTCACAATATTTGTGATTCTTTTATTTCGTTTCAAATTGTCTCCTTTGTAAGTAAAAAATCACTCACCCGGCAAAAAAAGTATCCAGCGAATATTTTTTTATTTTTTTCTCACTAACACCACCCCCCACTCATTCTTCCTGGTGTAATGAGAAACGTTAAACGTTTATTCCTCATACACCCAACACTAATCAATGCAGAATAAAAAAGCTACAATCCATGGTGTGAAGGTGGTTGGAGACGAAGGTTTAAACGCAACCCACAACAAGTGCCCGTGTGACGTCACTTGAATTCACACACGTGGCTCTACAAAAATGAAACCAGAGATTCTGCCAGCCGTTATTTGGAATTCGCGGGAGTGGCATCCAGAACGCAGCAGCAGCGTAGGGCCACTTCCGGCCTAGAGCGGTTGACGCCGCCGCCGTTGCCCGGCCGTGAGTCGGGAGAAAGAAAAATTACGCCCACCTCCCCTCGGGGAACCCTGGTGTGATGCGACGCTGAAGGGGGTTCCGTTGGTGTTTCCGTCGGCTCGATTAGTCGAATTGCGTGAAACGCGTAGTGAACGTGAATTGCGTTTCATCACATCGTTGGTTCCACGCGAAGGGATGCGGGCGTAATTTTGAGCATAATGAGAGACGTGGTGGTTGTTGTTGTTTAGACGGAGCTTTATTAAAGGAACCGTCGCATCAAGCAATCGTCGGTACTGCGAGAGAGCCAAGCGCAAGCGCGGGCGACCGTCGACTGAGACTCGACCGGCCGGAGCGCGGCACGCACCCGAAGGAGAGGAGACCGCGGAGAGAGAGAGTACTGCACATGCGCAGAGCGCGCAGCGCCGCCCACCGGCGGAGTGAGAGTGCGCTGCGCCACGCGCCCGCAGATGTTGGGCGAGACTCGCTGAGAGTGTTCGCTATCGAGAGAGAGGAGAGGGGTGATCCGAGGAGAGACGCAGCTGTGCGGACGCGGACGACGACGACAACGCCGACGGACGCAGGACAGGGCCGCCGGCAAGAGATGCTCCTCTCGGCGTCGCATCTAAACTGAGAGGAGCGTCTTTCGTAGGGTGAGACAGCGGAACCTAGCCATCCTGATGTGCTAGCTTTGGGCTACACCACCACGCTATACAAGCGGCAGACACCAAAACAATTCGGCATGTAAGCTTAGTGACTTCCGTTTATACCAATTTAAACTAGTTAGTTTAGTAAGTTTGAGATTTGCGAGAAAGCTCAGGGAACTTTTATAATCGCTGTTTAGCCGATCCAGTTGCTACTTGTGCCTTTTGTAATACCTCTTAAAACACAACCAAATTGGTATTCACCAATTAGAAAACGGAGACCCATTCCTGCGCAAGCCGTGCTCGAAAGGTAGCGTTTCTCTAGCGGCGAGATATCCTTATTTGGCTCGTACATTCTGTTTTCATGCCCTGAAAACCAATCAATACTGTATGTTTGCCGAACGGCCACTTCATTCTGTTGGATGCGGGTGACCCAGGAGGTGCTGTAAGCTAGCAAGTTAACCAAGCCGTGCGTAGGCAGCGTGCAATGGACCCGAAGCTGCGCCGAAAGAGGCCCAAAAAAACCGCCGCTAAAGCAATCGACAAAGCCGTACCGCCGCTGCGGCCGCCGGCGAGCAGGCCCTTCTGCGCGGGGAACGCTGGGTACAATCGCCGCGCTACCTACTGTGATCTTCGTGATTGAAACCGTCCGCCTCTCTCTCTCCCCTCCCACCGTCTTTTCAGCCGCGTTGGCAGTTTCTGGCCCGCACGCCACGAAACAACCGTTTGCTGGTAGAGCTAGAAAGGTTTGCTTTAAAAGTCTATCGACATGCACAGGAAAAGAGGGCACAGTTGGCTTGGATTGCTTCTTCTAAGCGGGCATTTGACGGGAAGTAACGTGCCTACTACTGCAGCTAAAATTATCGAAGGCCTTCGGACACTCGCCGTAATACTGGGAGGTGGTGACAATCGGTCAGTCGTTAGGTGAGGACACGGCGAGTGACTTCAGGGCTGGTCTCGACGGATCTTCGTCTAGGGACACGAGATTGGAGATATGCGCACGTACATCCAAGCCGTGGTTGCGCCGAACCGACGCGCCAAGACCTCCAAGAGAATGCTTCAGAAGCCTTCACAGGATGATGTTGGACGGCCGGGATGGGGTGTACCCAGCAGCTCAACCAAATGTCACTTGGCGGTAGCACAGATGACAAAAACCCTAGTTGGTAATGAAGCGAACGAATATATTTTACAGGGTAAGAACAATCTTCTTACAAGCGGCCATATTGTAGCCAGCACAGGCTGTATTCTAGCCACACACTCGCCGTCGTCGATGGTGGGTGTACGGCTCCAGCGGTAATTGTCCTCATAGGCCGCGCGACAGTACTCCACACGTGTCAATTGTGTAGGTAGGACGCACTAACAAAGGAATGGTTTGTTTGTTCGCAGCATAGGTGAGACTTAGAGCAGACTGTGCTTCTGTCCACGCACCACGTGTGAGCGAGCAGGGAGAGGAATCGTCACATACGAAGAACGGCGTCGCAAATAGCATCGACAGTCCGCACACCCGCCGAGTTCTCGTTGCACAAGCATGAAATTCCGGCCGACCCTGTAGCCCGTCCATTTATTGTGGGTTTTGAAAGCAGAAACGACGGCATTTTAAAAAAACATTGTGGTAAACCAGAATGTGTAGTTTCCAACAGACATCCACGACCTCAATTTTATCCTGGTGAAGCCTCCCAAGTTGCCTTTTTGAATTCGCACTCCAGGCACCTTCCGGCTGAGGTGATATTTAAGCTCTGGAGCCGGTCAGACGGTGCGGTGATCGCCGAATGAGCAGGAAGGGGTTAAAAGGTCCATTACTTTGCCGGCGAAGGAGCACTAAGAAGAAATTGTCCCCAGGGACAAATGGATTTCGTGGTGGGGAACACCCTATCATGCCTGACAGCTTGCTATCGTCCGGAGGTTCCCCGAAGGAAGCGGTAGACTGACGCACCGCTGATGTGCGTCCGCATGCCGCACGCGTGCTGCCGCCGCCATGGGAAAGGCAGCTGGAAGTCACTCTCTGTGTCCGCCCAGCGTCTTTTCGTTCCGTATAAAACACAGATTTAAATAACCAATCCCCAATTGCTAGGTTACTTTTAATACTCGACACATTCGACCAAAAGCTAAAGATGACGCAACGTGTGAGCTAGCTGGTTCTCATGTAAAGTTTTGAATCTTATTGTATCAGGCGGGGTTGAGCACATGCCAATCTACGCGTTTTTTTCTCAAGTCAAGCACGTTTTGCCTAAAATAAATTAAAGCTATAATTGTGCTCATTAATTCTATAAACAAGAATTTTTGTGTTCTACGTTGCTGTTGATGCTTTGTGCAGTCTATTGTCTTGTTCAATTGTGGTATGAGGCGGGCAGGAGGAGTGGCTTCTGTACGTGTACATAACGGAAAGTAGTGTCCCAGCCGTACGGTTCTTCTGCACTTCGACTTTAGGCGCAAAAGCGTCCCGCTATTGGATATCCGCTGTTTCGTTACGGCACCAGTACTACACCGGGATGAGTCCGCTGGACCACGGCCCAAGCGCGTTGGCAGAGGCTAACCGTCCAGGCACCACATGCTGTATCTGGCCCACCGACGCCTTAGGATAAGTGTCTCAGTTCCACGAAGAGCTAGGAAGCCCTTCCGCTCCGTCAGCTGGCGGCCGTTACTCACTAGGAGGCAACCAGCAGCCTCGTCACGTCATTTTGTGGTACCAAGATTTCATACAATCGGCCCAAGCCTTCTAACGAACTGGTGAACTCCAGTGTATCATAGGATTTAGGTTCGCATTTCAGACCAACGCACGCAACCGCGCCCTCAAGCCGCCATACCTTTTACCTGTGGCCCTCTTTTGAACGCATAGGAGTTGCAAGTTTAAACTCAAAGCGATGACTACATCACACGTTCTACAAGCACTTAACGAATGAACTACGGAGTTGAGGACATACAACTACGTCAAAGCCTTCTTATCAGACCGCACAGCATCCATTGGATTGGAGACGTTCGCGCCGACGCCTTCAAAATTCCAAACAAAGGAATGCCCAGGGATCTATTATCTCCCCCTTGCTTTTCAATATTACAATGATTAACATAGCAAAAAAACTACAAGACATCCCCTACATAGTTTCCACATTGTACGCCGACGACATAACCATCTGGGCCACTAAAGGCTCCCTGGCTCAAAAGGAACAGCAACTCCAAGAAGCCATGAACTGGGTGGAAAATTTGGCAAGGGATAACGGCCTGGAGTGCGCACCAGAAAAATATGAAGTTATCAGAGTCCACGACGCCAGATATAGGAGCCCAGGGGAGATAAAAATCAAGCTTGGGGACCACGAAGTAGCAGAGACAGATAAATTAAGAATCCTTGGGATGATTGTTCAAAGCAATGGCAGAGCAAACTTTACAATTGCAAAAATTAAAAAATCAACGATGCAAATTGCAAAGATAGTTAGGAGGATAACCAAAAGAGAGCAGGGCTGAAGGAAGAAGAAACCTTGCGTATCATGCAGGCATTAGTAGTAAGCAGAGTTGCTTACAATCTGTCTTTTCACTCTCTAAACAGGCAGGAAAAGGAACAGGCCAACATTATATTGCGTACTGCATACAAAGCGGCTCTCGGTTTTTCCAACCACACGGCAAATGAAAAACTCATGAATCTCGGCGTGTCCAACACTTTTGAAGAAATTTGTGAAGCTAAACTTGTTTCACAAAAGGAAAGGCTGCAAAGACGAGAACTGGCAGTGCCATTATGCAAACAGTAGGCTGCAGGTTAGATGTACAATCAATTCTCGACAAAGAAGACCTAAGCAACGCCACCAGAGAGAAATTGAAAGCGCTCCCCATTCGAGAATCATGGACCCCCACTTACAGAAGACAGAAGGAAAGCCAGGGTCAATTTCCTACGCAGAAAGTTGGAAAAAACCCAAACGTTGTATATACAGACGCTGCCTTTTACGACAACACCAATGCCTCCCTAGTCATCGTCGACCAAGAAGGAGAAATCAGGGACTGCCTCACATTAAGGAACACCAGCACAGAGGAGGCCGAAACTGGCGCCCTTCTATTGGCCGTAAGGTATGGAGAATTCCAAGGAAAAAGCCTCCAAATAATTACGGACTAAGAAAGCCGTACAAAACATTATAAATGGCCGAATCCACAAAAGGCTCACAATACTTTTGCCTCTAAATATCACTATGTTCCAAAATATCATTTGGACACCGGGACATGAGGAGCTTGAGGGTAATGAGAGAGCAGACCAAGCTGCGCGAGAACTTACTAACCGCTCAGCCAGTAGTCCTAGCTTACTCACCCCTCTCCCCAATACCTTCGGTGAGTGACTAAACATTCAAAGAAAAGCCATAGCTCTCTTCCCTCCACCGGATAAAAGCTTAACAGCTGCAGAGCATCAGTCTCTCAGACAAATACAGACGAACACCTATCCAAACATCCTCAGGCTATTGAAGATGTTCCCCGAGAAATTCTCAAACGCATGTAATAAGTGCGGTGAAATATCCACCCTATTCCATGCATCCTGGGGTTGTCGTACTATATGGCCCTCAGTGAACATCAACACCAAGTTATATGAGCTATGGGAGGCAGCTCTGGCCAGCTCTGACCCTGGGGTTCAGAAGTATCTGATTTTTAGGGCCAAGACTGGGGCAGAGGAAACAGGGGCCTGGAAGAGGGAACCTACCCTAGTTCAGTCAAGACCTTTCATTTCAAATAAAGCGTTTCATCACACGTGGCTTCGCGGCAGAACCACGTAAAACGCATGGGTGATAGAAACTAGCAAGCGTTTATGCCGTAGCATGGTGGGAAAACCCTACCTTCCGCCACTGTGTTATCCGAAAAGGGCTTCCCGTCTTGAGGTTAAGCTATCACGTGCAAGCCATTGCCATGGCAAACGCGACAGGACATGAAATCGCTAATCGATCTTTACCCATCCGCAGTTATCTCTTCAGCGAGAGCGCATCTTACAGAGCGTGAGGTTGCCCGAGCCATAATATGATCTGGGTATTTTCATTACTGGGCGAGGTTCTGTGGTAAAACTAAACAAACCACATCTCACTGGGTGCGTTTCCCCTTCCTGGTTAAAATTATCATGCTCACTCAACACTACTGCCAACTTTATTTTGAAATCTAGTTTTTCCAAGTTCGAAGTAGCCGCTGAGCAGCTCGTGTACCGTCTGTCTAATTCAGTGTCCCTCCGCAGCTGTAGATTTTGGGGTCTGAAACTCAACCGCAAACTTAAAGCTGTGCAGACAGTACGCAAAGATGAATTCACAACGGCTTAACAACTCACGTGAACATACTTACTTGGGCTCAGAATTGCTTTCATTATCGGCACTCACACCCACTCGGAACTCATACCAGGTCAGACAGACTCAAAGACCATCAAGATTTATAGATATCCATCCTCACAACTCCTATTGGCTAAAACGTTATGGAGTTTTACAACATATATGAGCTCAAATTCTTGCGTTAGTATAGTGTAACCCCGTTACTCCAATTAAATTGAAAAGAATTTTGGTGGGGAAATTTATGCAGCTGTGCTTGCTTTGTCTTTGAATAACCGCAACACTTGCGAGGAAACGTATGAATTGTTTAGATATGCCCTTTATACGGACCGTGTATATATCCCTAAGAGAATTAAGTACTGATGGTGAGGAAGCATAGAAAGAAAATCAAGTTCAGTAAGGCTTGTTGTTGGGCTAGTTGGTATCGGTACATGGTTGGAAAAGCGCTTATTTTGTAACATAAGGGACAAACGTAGTGCGAAAAAAAAACCTCAGCGCCTCATTCGTTCTGTCTGGTTTTTTTTTCGCTCTACGTTTGTTCCTTGTGTTACAAAATAAGCGCTTTTCCAACCATGCATAGAAAGAAAATCATTCTATAAAGCGATTGTGTCCGGTAGTTCTTTTTAGTTCTACTTTGTTGGGTTCTCGTAGTTTTGGTGGCTCCAGGTCCATAACTATTGCGTGTAGAAAGAGATTTGCGCCTCGGCATTGCTGAATGATGTAAAATGTGCTCTATGACGAAAGCCGCTTAGCACAGTTAAAACGTGATGCAACGAAGTGGACAAAAGTTCGAAATTTTTTGTTACATGCAGGTTTCGTTACATGCAGGCTTCGAGTTAAAGCTCACGCGAATGAAGCAGCAACGAAACCAAAATGACAGACATCAGTGAAGGTGAACTCACCCTTTGTGGACTTATTGCAGATTTAAAAACTGCAGGAGTTGCGCCTGCTGCTTTCGCACTAGCTTAGGCCCAACACGGGGCTCCAAACAAGCAAGGTCACTTACACCCACAAGCGTAACAAGTGTAACTTAAGTATCAATGTTGACTTTTGACACTTTTCCGCGCCCTGAAGTGTTTCAAATACCACAGTTACGCTAAAAAGGTGCCTTTTGTGAACTTGATTCTCATTACTGCACTCAACATTAGAGAGTTTTCAGTACAGCGTTTGTTGCCTTTGCGTACGATAAACGCTAAATTTTTGCGTCACTCTACGTAAACACCGCGAAGGGGAGTTTTAGTAGAGCGTCTCATCAGTTTTGCGTAGTGTCACGCTAATGCTTACGGCGTCATCTGTCGAATGTTTTGCGAAATGACTGGCCGACTGATATGTCATCGGAGCGCCGGAGAGCTTGAAAAGTTTACGACTATCCGAACAAGTGTAAACAAACGCTTTTCGGTTAGTATTGAACGCAACACGGCCATAACATGGCATGAATATTTCTCTTACCTGAGTACGTTCCATAAAAAAAGCGTTGAAAACTCGTGGCCCTTCTTCCTTGCAATCGCAGAGAACGCCCTGAATCTAATGCCCGGATTTGACGCATACATTTTATTCAACTTCAAAACAATCCAGAGATGCGTTTCGAACGAACACAACGTCACAACGTCATAACATGAGTTGCAAGCCTT
This sequence comes from Haemaphysalis longicornis, assembly GCA_013339765.2. NCBI lineage: Eukaryota > Metazoa > Arthropoda > Arachnida > Ixodida > Ixodidae > Haemaphysalis > Haemaphysalis longicornis. The sequence continues at coordinate 9,646 of JABSTR010002784.1, read as the reverse complement.
AACCGCAATTGACAGACGATGAGTCGCCTCCTCCTGCCCGCCGTAAATTCGGCACTCACCTCGCTTGTTGTTTGCGGGGTCGAACAGCAAGTCACTTAACTCTGGCGCGCAAGCCGCGCACACTGCACATACCCGATGCGAGGTTGAGTCGTACGTCGCTCGAGAAAGATAATCCAGAGCTTGGGAAGCACTGTCCACCCGCAGAAGCACAACGTCGCGTTTCACCGCCAAGCGAAAGCTTCCACAACACACACACAGCTTCGTTCGCTGGTCGGCTACAAAGCTTCGTTAAGACACTCAGCAATGTCACAATGATACAGAGCTGCGCGAGGGCGACATGCTAACCACGCGACGTATTTAAAACACAGGAGCAAAGAACTTGGTCCATCGGAAGCGAATTACTGCCCACAGAAGAGCGGAACCGCGGATGGTTGTCGCGCTACTTGCCGGCATGTTGGAAACGCAAGCGGCCTCACGTACGCACGCTATTTGTAGCGTAAGCTACACTGGCCCAGGTTGAGCAGTTTCGCGCGTGCCGTGAAGGGCCGTTCTCCGCAAGCGCGAGGAGCATTGGATTGGTTTGGATAGGATCGGATCGAATTGGATTGGGTTGGATTGGCTTGCTTGGATTGGATTGGCTTCGATTGGGTTGGCTTCGATTGGATTGGATTGGATTGGATTAAATTAGATTGTGTTGGATTGAAATCCAATCCAATTGGAGTACGGAAGGTAGAGAAATAGGTGTGCACATTCGGTGGTCTGCGCATTCCAGAGGAGTGACTTCATAGCCGTGGCAGACGCACTGGCGCCGGCGCGTGCCTAGCTGTGCGCCTCTGTTGCGCAGTAGCCAAGTCTGACGCTGCGCCGGAGCCGCTTGATAACCATTTCACGTGGCTCCTGGATAGCCGTGCTACACATGCGCGAGGATCTGTGGCTGTACTGGACTGGACTGGATTGGATTAGACTGGATTGGAGATGGTTTAGCAGCAGTAAGTATGATAATCAGCTAATCCTAGACAACCAGGAAACCTCAGAATACCCAGCTTAACCTTAACTCACGCTACGTATATCCTGGCATCATATATCATAGCAGAGCTAAGCCACTGCTATATTTTGCTGAAATAGCGTCCGCTATTCTTCCGTTCGATAAACGCAGAAGCGGCTTAAAGTACGGCGCATGCGAAGTGCAAGTGACGCAACAAATAGCGTTCGCTACTGTTTGCGTACGGCTGCGTACATTATTCTAAAACCCTCTATTATTGAGAGGGTGCTAGCTGGGATACTGTACAAGGCGGCGAGAGTCTTCTTTGTCGCCTGCGGAGGCGGCATTTCATCTTGTGTGCTGTCTTGAAAAAAAAACTTTTGTTTTCTGGCAGCAGAACTCATCACCGACGAATCGATACAACAGACAACAATGAATATGCGTGACTACAATTCTCCGGCGTAGTCTTGAGTAAACGTGCGAAAACAATGACTCATCAGTTTGCGGACTTCGTTATATCAAGGTAAACGGCCACGATGTTTCGTTACATGAAGGTCGCAAACACATGGACTTCAATGGGGTTGGCAATCGGGAATTAAAAACTTCGGTAAATACACGAATTAGTTACATAGAGGTTCGTTACAACCAGGTTTGACTATAAATCGAAGCAATACAACTGCAACTCGTGCGAGTGTATTTTGCCGCTGTTGCACACGCACAACAAACATGCACGTGAGTAGCCTATGTCCATGCCGCACTGAGACCACTTCATCTTGTAGGTTAAGTATTATAAAATTAAGAAATACTTTCTCGCTGGGTACCCGGGACCTGGCGTGCTCGAGCCAAAGTGTCGAGGTCCCTTACAAGGAAAACGAACCATCAGGAGTGTTCTGTAACTGCGCGTCAACAACAAAGTATTAGACCGCTAAACCATGAAAGAGAACATACTGGGGTGTTCACTTTGAAACGACTCACGCCCAATTAAAGACACGTGTAGCATCAAGAGTTTTCGCTGATGTGCAGCAAGAGTACATGGAACCGTATCCATATAAGCATGGCTTAAAGGGTAGAGAGAACCGATTTTTGTCGAGGATATATTCTCTATCCGAAATGAAATGGCAAGATTTGAAGCGCCTCAACGAGAAACGGTTTTGCTGATAACGCCCTAGAACTTTTCAGGTCGACATTTTTAGAGATACGAGCCGTATGTGTCCTCCCAAAAATAATGCTGGCAACCATGACATACAAGTAGCGCAGCAACATCCTTTTGTCTGTGTGCGAAATGAAAACCGATATTAAAAACTTGTCACCAGCTAAAAAAGTGTGAATCGCATGCTTCCTTTTTCCTTTAGTGCTTTTTTTAATTCAACAGTCTATTTTGCACGACGAATACTCTGTCTGTTGTAATAGACGATAGATAGAATCTTATTTTATGTTCTGGAGGGCGGAAGTTCGATTCTCACCGGGCACGAAGTTTTTTAAGCTGCCGTTGGCATATTTGAAAAATGAAATCAAATATTTTGGCAGAACAAACGCCCCTGACTCAGGCATAATTGTAAAAGCTCCTTCACTGGGTGAAGGTTTATTTTCAAGTTTTAATTCGGTGCTCCAAAAGTACTTTAACACCACTGTTCGAGCAAACAACGAGCGGAAAGAAGGAAAGCCTAGTGCGGCGAACACATTTTCAGACGAAAGTCGAAGGAAGTTGTAGCCCACGCTTTTAAGTATATTTTTTAACAAACCATCAATACGGGCCTCTCAGCGTGCGGAACAGAAAGCAAAAACCGTTATGCCATACCTCAATACCCCGTAAGCGAGAGCATGTACAATAGTTTTTTTGACCGGAAATGGGACAATGCTTTTGATATGATACAATAGCCATGCAACACTCCTAAGCTTGCCGCATAGGTGTGCCAAATGAGTATCCCCACGACATGTTAGAATCGAAAATATTCCCATGTACTTTATCGATTGCACATACTCTACTGAACACAAATGCATGGTGCACAGGATTTAGAATGCAGATAAATTTGTTGGTCTATTACTGTCATCTTCAACGGATTTCTAAAGCAAACAAGCTTGGTTTTTGAGACGTTGACAGCAAGAAGATTTTTAGAAAACCAGTCAACTGCGTTATGGACATCATTTTGGAGCATTTTGATCGCCGATTGATAGCATACATGTTTAGCCAACAATACGGTATCATCGGCATATTGGTAGACTGTGCACCTTGAGATCGCAGAGGAAAAGTCATTGATAAAAGATGTTAAAAAGTAAGGGAGACAAAATTGAACCCTGGGGAACTCCAGCTCTAATAGGCGACTTAGAGCTAACGTGACTGTCTACTGCTACTATTTGGAAACGATTACAGAGATAACTTTTAAGAATGTCATGAAAGGGTCCCCGAAAACCAAGCAAATGTAATTTGTCCAACAAAATGCCGTGATTAACCGTATCGAAGGCTTTGCTGATATCCAGGAATAAAGCAATACTAAATGAATTCTGCTCGAAAGTCGAAAATATTTCATCCGAAAAAGATTCCAAAAGTAATGTAGTACCTTTGCCCGCGACAAAACCAAATTGGTTGGGGGACAAAATCGAAAACTTGTCAATGAATGAAACCATGACTTCAAGAAGAAATTTTTCTAATACTTGTGACAGTATTGGCAAAATCGATATAGGCCTGTAATTTTCAATGACATCTCTTCGGCCTCCTTTATGAAACGGCTTAACAATCGCAATTTTTAATTGTTCAGGAATGGAACTACTATCCAAAAACCCATTCAGCATAAAAACAAGAATGCCTGCAAGCACATCAAAGTTGCGTTGTAGCATGTGAGCCGACAGTCCGTCAAGGCCGGGTGGTTTGTTTCGTCGGAAACTGAATACAATCCTACGCAAGTCGTGTTCCGATAGCCTCGGCAAGAAGGCCGATGCCGAGACAGTTTTTTTTAGCGTGCATGGGGGCTCGATTCCTGGGAAGCTTTATCAGAGGAGCGTGCGAAATGACATTTGAATTTTCAGCAAGTGATGTTGGGCTTATCGAAAAACAATCGGTAACAGAACTGAGATCCCTTTTTCCTCTGAGGTCATTTATTAGCGACCATGTTTTCGCCGGGTTTCCCGCCGATTGGTTAAACTGCTTCAAAAAATACTGTCGCTTCGCTGCTCTGATAAGGGCGACTACCTTGTTTCTTGCCATCCTATATTCTGCGCGCAAGATTTGATTTCGAGGGGAACGCTTGGAGCGTTTCCATAATATATCTTTTTCGGCAATTGCGTGCATTACTGTGGCATTTATCCAGACGTAATTTTTCTGCGCTTCTTTATCACTAATTTTTTGGACATGTTCTCAAACGTTTTTATTTGCGCACAGAAGCAATCGTAAGCTTCTAATGCAGTCTTTGACTCGATTAATGTAGACCACTCGAACGCCCTAATGAGATCATCTAGCTTCCGCTGGTCTGTGACTAGAATTCTAAGCCCACTTTCTTGACAAGTAAGTTACTACACGAAACTTGGGCAGATGGGGGCAAGGTCGCGATCATGTTACAGGCTACAAAATAATGATCGGCTAATCGCTGTGCGATCACATAAGCTGCTAAAGAGTAATTTGATGCACGAATCGAGATGTGATCTAAGCATGATCTAACTAATTGGCCATTAACGGGCTCTTCTCTGGTTGGAGTAGTTATTGTATTTTCGATCCCATGCGAAGCTAGAAGAGATAAGTAATCCGCTACAACACCCTTTGTCAGGCATAATGTGTTGAGGTTGAAGTCCCCTACTAGACATAAGTCATCGACAGGGTTACAGTGCTGCAAAAGGGCCTCTAATTCTATCAGGAAACGAGTACTGCTGTTTGCTGGAGGGCGGTAAAAACCAAATACTGATAAGCGGCACTGCCCTAGAGCCAACTTTAATAGCAAGGCACTTCAGCAAAAGTGAATGACGTATCAATGCGTGATACGTCAATACTCATTTCTTGACGAAAATAACGATCCCTCCCCCGCGTCGAAATGGGCGAGTCGCGAAGTGCGACTGATAGCCAGGCAAGAAAAACGTGTCGACGCCAGATTGTGGACGTTAATTTTCCGTAAGGACGAACACGTCCACAAAACTCATAGATGAGATCGCAAGCATTTTAAATTCCTCCCAGTATTTTCGCAGGCTTCTGATGTTCAGACTGAGTATCGTAAAGTCATTCCTTGGAATTGTGACGAAAGCTATTTTTTGAAAGAGTGAAAATCAGGTAGCTCTTGGCAGGTGCTCGACATTGAGTTAGATAATCTTGTCAAGGTCCGCTAGTGTGCCGATTCGAATTCGGGACGAGGATTCGTTTTTCTTCACGAAGATCTTTCCTGTTTTGGCCCAGGTAACTCGTACCCCTTAGCCTTGGCTGCTGTACGCGCTTGCCAGAACAAGTCTCGGTTTTGCTTAGTTAGATTTTCGTTGAAGAACAACTTCGGGAGCCTATCCGCGTGATGAAGCTCCCGGAGCTTATCACGGGCGTCGAACCATTTTTCCTTGCAGGCAACAGACACGAAGCGCGCCAAGACTGTCGGGGTTGAGCCACCTTTACCTTGCAAGCGATGCACCGCAACTACCTCTTCCAAAGAAAAGTCTGCTATTTCCAGTTTCACAGCCAGCCGACACAGCGTTTGCTTCAAATCCTCTTTTTTGTCAAGGGGGGAGGCCATGTGTTTCTAAATTTGCATTGCGGCTGTACTGCTCACTGTCATTCTGAGCATTACGCAAAACTTCCAGCTGCTGTGCCTGTGTCTGGACTGTGGTTGTCAGCACGTCGACTTCAGAATTCAGCTTAGCGTTTTCACTTTTACACTCCTTTAGTTGTGCAGCAACAGAGTCGTATTGATCAGACATAAATTTCACTGACCTCTCAAGCTGGTCGACAGACTCGGTAAGATTAGAGAATTCATCTCTAAGGCTAAGTAGTGTGTCTACTTTTTGCGTCAACACAGGCAAGCAACGAAGACTATCTTTGATTTCCTTGAGGTCGGCTGCTAATGAGGTGTTTGCAACCACAGCCTCCGCTGTTTCTGAGGCCTCGGGATGCAAAACAGATTGCGAAGCAGTACCGGTACGCCCTTTAGCGGATCTACACGTTTTGCAGATCCAAGCTTCTCGCTTAGCAAGACCCATTGCGGTGAACGTAGTTTGGGCGATACCGGAGCACGCTTGACCGAGGTGATAACCGTGGTTGCAGCATGCACAAGTCATAAACACGCCATCAGTGGGCAGCTGCAAATGGCACGCAATACAAACGTCGTCGTCCGACATTGTACAAAGCGGGAGATAACAATCACAATAATAATAATAATAATAATAATAATAATAATCAGTGTATCACTCAATCAATCAATCGATCATATTTTGTACCACCCAGGAACAGCCAGAGTCCTGAGTGCTGGCGCACGGATAGTTACATTAAAACAAAATTGTGACGGCTTGATCATTTATTTCGCCGAAATTTTTTTGTTCCCCTTTGCCTCTGCCAAATGTTATTGCTATTGGGCAGTGTTTTCAATGCGTATCTTATTTCAATGCCAACATCAGACCAATGCCGATCTCAGCCTCGAGGCAGAGGGTGCAAATCTGTGGGATTCTCTGGTCCGCTTGCTTGCGCAAACACGGTTATATAAAAACGAACTACGTTCATTTCCGCTAGCTCTCGTGGCAAATCCGAAGCAGCGGTACTGTCATCCGGATTAACAAGTCAAAATGGCGCAAGAAACTTGCGCGTGGCACTGAAAGGCATCAGAAAATAACAGATGCGAGGTTCTACGGGCAAATGGGGATTGTGTGCCTCTCGGCAAGACTTCGTGCATGGCCGACCTACTCAAAAGCACTTCGTTTCGGTCCGGTGTAGGTTGGGACCACTCATTCCTGGGCACCTAGTCAGTGTGGAGGGGTTAGTCACAGATTTGGACGCCTGACTGTCTGCGGCTGAGGCCCTTGAGAAACCTTCGTCAGAAGGCGTAGTGTGTTGGTTTACCACTGTGACCAACGCCAAGGTATATCTGGGATAGCCAATAAATCAGTGATCATTGTCGTTTCAAGCATGTGCTGCACGTTAGAACTGAAGGTTTCTGCGTAGCAGGAGCGAAATGATATTGTTGTAGAAGAGGTGGCGACGTTTCTATGGGGAATGCCAAAACTACGCCGTTTCGTGAGTTACGTTGCCCAAACTGTGCCTCGCGGTTGCACGATAGAATTTCTTCTTAGTGCTCTACATGTACTCAAAATAATTACGCTAGACGATGTGCCAGAGAGTTATCTACAGCAGCATAATGGCGCGGGTTGTAGGGAAAGAAGACCAGCATCTGGCTTCCAAAATGGTGATGGAGTCGACTACTATGCCGTGAGCGCATCCGATCCACCTCGTCCTCTTTTCCCCGTGACGCCCCCTACCTGCACGCCTTTATTTCTCATTATAGTCCCTGCGCCGCGAAGTTGGTTAGGAGCTAATTGGAAGCTGCACCGGCAGTAGTGGCGAAGGCCAAGCTTCACTACGACCAGTTGTCCTGCTGCCGTAGCGGAGCATGATTCCACAGTAGCGGTGCTTCTTGGCTGGCTTGGGGATCCAGTGGAGCATTTCGCTGTATGTCTCAGTACCGTCGATCTCGGTGAACACCATCGTCATTTGAACGAGGCAGTACAAGTCCATAGCCAGTGTCAAGATCAACGAGCGCTATTCAACTTAAATGCGAAAGCGAAGACTGCGAATGTTCTTATGGCCACTAGGGACAAGAGGCCACGGTCCAAACTTTCGGCCAGAAGCTAGCCGCCAGGATCGAAAGGGAACAAATGATACGAACGGCCAAATATCCAGAAAGCGTGAGGCGAGCGTGATGGCAATGCCACTGCGTCCACATCTGACACAGCTTCTACCAGGCATCTGTGTGTTCAATCTGCGTGTCCCTTTTCTCTGCAAAACTTGGGAGTTCCCTCTCGTTATAACTATAAACAATGTAGAGGGCACGTCCAGCATCGACTTGTCATTGATGAAGAAGGGGCGGCCACCGTCGAAGCCTCTGTTCGGCTTATCCACAAGGAAGATCGCCACCGGGCCAGGACCAGGGAGGGTCGACGCTTGCTTCCGGCGTGGAAGCTCTTCCAGACCGCTGCAGAAGCAGACTCTTCGCCATCTCATGAAGCGGGACCTTTATCTCTACGGGCCACGTTTTTCGTACTGAGATACAATAAAACTACCTTCCAATCGTAGCAAGGCTGCTGATTGTTGCAGAAACGGGAGCTTCCTCTCAAACCATATGTTTTGCAACAGGGCCGCAGGGGCCCCTCCAAAGCGGGGGTCACATCGGTGACTCCAAGGTCATGGTAGGGACTGGTCAGACGTCTCCGGAGTGGAAGTCGAGTCAGCGATGCGAGGGTTGCGGAAGGACCTATAATGGCGTCTCCGAAGTTAGAATCTCGCCTGCGACACCAGCGTCTGTAAGGGGCCACTGAGACAACTCGAATGTAGAAGTCTAGTTGGCGAGGCTAGAATCGCGGTTGGTAGGAGCGTGGAGCTGTCTCGGAAACGATAGTCGCGTAAGTGACGCCGACGTGCAGGGAGGTTTTTTAAGGATTGTGCAGTGTTATGAGCTTCTCTGCCTGGCGGAGCACCTGTTTGAGCTTCTGTCCCTGGCGGAGCACCTCAGGATCTTGTTGGCATCCTCAAAGGCCGAAAACGCCTCCGCCGTCGTTCTCCTGTTACTACCACGCCGCGACCATCATTTCCCGGCACGGGCGGCACATCACCCGGGACCATTGTCCGCCAAGCCTCCTCTGAAAACGTCCACCGGGCTTCCTGGGGAAACGAGCAGATAGTCGAAGTTGCGATGCGGGTAGTTAACAGGGCCACCTGAGGTTCAGGTATGGGACTTGCGCAAGTCTTGGCTCGCGGATGAGCGTGCGCGCTTTCGCAGAACGCACTTGCGTTTGTCGTAGTCCATCACATCCAAATGTCAGATTCCAATTCGTCATCCTTCAGGCTAGCTTCAGTTTCGGCGTGGAATAGTGAAGGCTTACGTGGCCATGCAAGATGAGGTCCAGAAGATTTTGTCTGTCAAGGGCCGTTGCTGCCTCGCTCCGCAGCAAGGCGTCGAAAACTGTCATGGTCCTGGAGACAACTGCGCGCAGGAAATGTGTGACTACGAACAGCGTCCAGACACCGTTCGAGAAAGGAGACACTGGGGTTTGAATACTTAAGCGACGAGTCCGGTTTGGGCAAGAGCGGAAAGGTCGAGGGCAAGGCTTACAGGATAAAGCAGTGCGAAGGTATCCAAGCTTAGCGTGCCTCAGAGGCACTGCGCTGTCAAAAGTGGGTCCGCTCGTACCTAGTTTTCCGTTTAGGCACGAAGAATTGTGTAGCGAATGACCAGCGTCTGTGGCGCCCCCTGCTTGCGGATCTTTATTTCTCAACACTGGTGTGATGACACGAGAAGCGCATAGCAAGGAAAGTGCCACGAAGTAATTGTAAGGGTGGTTGTTCTTTACGAGATGTCGCCAAAAAGAACCTTCGCCAGTTTGCAACGCTGCTGATAACGCCTGCTATGTGTTGCGTTTTTTGGCAAAGCCACAAACATGTATTGTTTGCGTTGAGGAATTGGACTCTCCCACCACTCCACAAATGGGAATAGA